>OMNZ01092045.1:0-17096 GCA_900303255.1 Lesueurigobius sanzi
CCAGTTCGAACCGTTCACCTCAAAGAGCCGTTCAAAAGAGCCAATTCGGTCATGAACACTCTCACATCTCTAGTTTTATGAAGCTGAAATGTAATAAATGAGTTCAACGATGTATATTAGCAGTTTAGAAGTACCATTTTCTGACAATACTAGTTTTATAGATGAGAGCTTTGGAACTGACATCACAGTGCAATGCATTATGGGAATTTTGCCATAATTTTTCAGGACCACAAAACAATGAAAACACAGCCCATTTTCAATTCCTCATAGATCATGCGTTCTAACATGACAGTCAACTACACAAGAGGCCCAAACTGTCCTGAAGTTATTTGTCCATCTAGCTTCCTGTAGTTCTACACTTAGCAGTTTGTTGTTTGGACCAGAAAGATGGCGCCTCAAACACATACACATCAACACAAGCTGCTGGCCACGCCCCATTACGTGACATCACATTCCAAAGCTCTATTGCGTCTGAAGATTCAAGCCACGGCCCCAGAATTCGAAACTGAATTCACCATAAGAAATGTTGCAATAATTGCCGCGATAATATTGTGATATATATAAGATAATGCCTTGACAAAACTGAAATGAAAAATATAATATGCAATAGCAAATTGAATGGCAATCGTAATTTAAGTTAGAAAAATCGCAATTAGGTTTTTTTTTGTCAAAATCGTGCAGCTCTACCAAGGCATTTCATGTGTAAAAATGGCCGAAACATAATGTGAACTGGGATCACATGATCACACCTGAGATTCCCAAGAGAAGGATCGATGTTTACAGCGCCTGACAAAAGTCCGGTCGCTTATCCAAACTCTAGGAACAACAGATAATAACTTGACTTGTAGTTGATCAATTTCAATCAGAAATGGCTTATAATGAAAGGCAAAACCCTCTACATTATGTTTTTTATACCAAAAGAAAGTTTTGTATCATTCATTGAGTTTTATCATTTAATTAAGACAGAAAGGTCGGATTTTGCTTGGACATAAGTCTTGTCACATACAAAAATAATGTTGAAATTATACATATACTTTATTTTGAACGCACAAAAAGTTACAATAACAATAGAGCATAAAGTCGTGGTGCCTTGGGAAAAAATAAAAAATTGTGCATGACTTCCATGAGCTTGGAGGACTGCATCCATACGACTTACTATACAGTACTTACTGAATATTTCTGTCTAACTTCTGTTACTGACATGTGTACTTAAACTAATGAACTAAACATGGCCAAAATTTCCTATATTTTCAGTGACACAATCTATATAAGATTTAAGATTTAAAGTTTAAATAGGTATTATATATACTGTATATATATATTGATAGATTAGTTACTAAGATTAGGTCAGAGGGGATTTGGGATATTTTGTTTAGCTCTTGAATAAATGAGTTATTCGTGAATAAATCTGTAAAAAAAAAAAAAAAATCTAATTTCAAAACTCAATGAATCAGGCTATGAATTAAATATTGATACATCCCTCTGAACAAATCTTCAAAATTTGTTACATGAATGGAAAGGTTGGAGTGTGTAGGAGCTGCTAAAGTGTAAATGCTTTTGAGAATGTATTTTGAGAAAATGATCATTATCATTTATTTGTTTCCAGGTGAAAGTTTGATTTGTTTTCCCTGCAGTGTCTCACCTTAAGAACTGACCTGAAGTAGAGCTTTTGAGGATCTGTACTTTCCTTGAGCAGTATTTGTGTTGACAACTTATTACTTTTACTCCACTACATTCGACAAACAAATATAATACTTTCACCTCTAGTCACTTTAACTTAAAGGCGCTATACCTGATTTTTTTATTACAAACAATGAAAGTGGGAGCGAGTAAATTCAATTGATAGTTGTGGTCTAAACACATTCCTATAACTTTCCTAATATATTGCTAAAATCTAATTTCTTCACAGAGATGAGTTTTGGGTCAGAAATGCAAGAAAAGTAGCCTGCAAACTCGCAATTGCAATTGATTAGAATTCTTAATATTCAGTTTTATTTCCACAAATGTATGAGTTTACAATATACTAAGAGTGTTACGTCCCGGAGGACAAAACACATACAGAGGACACAGGAGACAAAAGGGTTCAAAAATATACATGCAGTTATTTTTAAAAACTTCAAAACCCCTCCCTTTAACCAAAAAAGCTATTTACATACAGTATATGAAAATTGTAAATCATAGAATGATTTTAATTTAATGTAACCTTTTTTACTTAAGTTGATTGAGACTTATTTATGTTATTTGTTTATTATTTGTGCTCTTTTAGTGTGTATCCCCTGCATTCTTTCCTTTCTAGTTATTATTCACAAGTTCGACTGACAAGATTTTTTACTGAGCTAAGTTATTCAAATTCAGATTTCATGTATATATTTTGTTAATTCAAACACACAAGTGAGGGCCTTTTCACCGATTCAATAAAATCATATTAGTCTCATTACTGCTTTCTTTTTCCTTGACAAAAGTCTCTATGACTTTATAATTGGTCAAATTGAAACTTTGAAGCTTCTAAATTAATTGGAACTGTTTGGTGCATGTTGCACGTGGTCTCCGGTGTAACACACACCCATGAAGCCTGCATCGATGCTGACTTTGCTATGGAGGAGCTTATCAGCCACTTCTCCTTCTGCTCGGCCGTTTCGGACAGACCTTCCCTTCGCGGACACACGCCAATCAAGTGTTAGTGCTGAGGAAAAGGGAGGAGGAAGCGGTTTCGAAACAGGTGTGCAGAGCGAGGCTGGGTGGAACCAACACAGGACAGAGACCGACCACACCTCAAAGGGCGGCCTATTGTAGGCTCCAGGCAGCCAATCAAAAAACAGCAAGAATTATACTAAGAAAAATAGAAGCAAAAATAGGGCAAAGTGCAAAAAGGTGCACCAGCACCTAACGAGGAGGATAAAACAAATGTCATTCCTCTTCTAGGTAAGAAATCAGGTATAGGACCTTTAAGTATATTTTTCACTGGGCAACTTTCACTTTCATCATTTGACCAGTAGTATCTGTACTTTTTTTCTCTCAAGTAATGTGATGAAGTAACATCGAGGCGCTGAGGCACTCTGTATTTGAAAATAGTATTTTATTGACGGCGTGTTTTGACTCATTTGGATCAAAGCTCTTTGAGTCGAAACACGTCGTCAATAAAATACTATTTGCAAATACCTAGTGCCTCAGCTCCTCCATGCTATTTTGTAAAATACTTTTTGCCCTTCCAGTCTGATGAGTACCTGTTTTTTTTTTTTTTTTTTTGCAAATTTACTCTTTACTAAGACAATACTACTTCCAGTGCAGCATTCTCTGCTCTCTCTTTCTAGTAATGTAATGCTTAGGGGTGTAACGATACATCTGTTCAATCACTGTCTGGATACGCCTCCCCCGACTGTATCGCATCGAATTGTATCCTTTAGAAAAAGCAATATATTGCTTAGTATCGAGTCATTTGATCTGATATCGATACGGATCATATCGGTTTAAAAACGTATCGTTACCCCCCTAGTAATGAAGTACTTCGCCCACCACTGGGGCCCATGGGGACATACAGGTGTGTTCATAAGTTTACATCCCCTTGCAGAATGTTTGGTTGTCTTTTGGACCTTTTTCAGAGAAAAACCTCGCTCATGGTTAGTGGTCAAAAAAAGCTGTTTACTGTTTTAAAACTATAATGACAACAGAAACTACCCTAATGTCTCTGATGTCTCTGAGGACGGCGGTAAAGTCTCCTCCTCAGCCAAACAACATACGCTGCAGTGGGAGCCTGAACAAGCATCGTAAACATGGACAATAGGAATTAATGATCCAAAAGACAGCGCTGCGCTGAGGAACTGAGGTACAGCACTGACCGGCCCATATCGTGATTACAGACCAGGCTGGATTATGGAGGGAACTGTGGGAGTGTCTGTGGGGGCATGGGAGTGTATCCGAAGAAGTACATACACTGCAAAATGTGATATCTACATAGGGTCATCGCTGGACTTAAGAATAATTCTGACTCGCTAAGTAAAGAAATCTGCCAATGAAACAAGAAAAAAGATCAAATGTTATGTGCAACAGATGATTTGCTCTTATTTTAAGATAGATAGATAGATAGATAGATAGATAGATAGATAGATAGATACAGTAGGTACTTTATTCATCCAGAGTGAAATTCAGTTTTCCAGCTGCTTGTCTCTTACACATAAAATGAGACAGATTAAAAGTCATCAAAGTACTAAGAAGACATAATAAATAAATAGAACACAACTATACAGCTATAGCCCACAGTTAGCCCCTCCCACAATATACTCTTAGACAGACTTGAGAACTGGGTGGGGATCAAGGGAACTGCTTTAGCACTTTTACGCTCTTATATTTTTAATAATGGGTCATTCTCAGTTTCTTTAAATGGTTCAAATTCATCACTCAATATGGTGTTCCACAAGGTTCTGTGCTTGGCTCACTTCTTTTTTCAATGTATTTACTCCCATTCGGCTTCTTATTGGACTTCCATCACATCACCTATCACTTTTATGCCGATGACACTGAGGTTTACCTGCCCACGTCACACAATAGACTGGAATCCCTACAACATTGCATCTCAGACATAAAATCATGGATGGCACATAATTACCTCAAATTCAATGACAACAAGTCAGAAGTGAGTTTAATTGGTCCCTCTGTATCTCAAAATGAGTGTTTTTTATCTCGGGGAACTGTCCAAAAACCTGAAAACTTCTGTTAGGAATGTGTAAAAGAATGTGTCTTTTAAAGGTCAGATCAATATTGTGGTCCAAACATGTTTTTATTATCTTAATCTTTTTTCTAAAATTAAATACTTTTTATCTCCTGTTGATTTAAAAAAAAGTTATGTATGCTTTTATCTATTCTCGCCTTGACTAATTCACTGTATGCTGGCCTTCCACAGCAGTGTTAATTTCGTCGACTAAAATATTTCTTCATAATTTTAGTCACAGTAATATTTTTGCTGACTAAAATGAGATTAAACTAAATTAAAGTTAGTTCATGAGACAAAAAACTATGACTAAAATCTCCAGATATTTTCGTCGACTGAAAAAAGACAAAAAATACAAATGAAAATAAGGGACTAAAATGATCCAAACTTCAGTGACTTCAGTTTGAAAGAGCCTTGTATCATTTAAAATCACCTCCAAAGGAACAGCTCTGTGTTTCAATAATGTGGGAGACGCTTCATGAAGCAGAGAATATTATTAAATATGTTTGAAATCAATAATATAAATGTAGAGTTTTGTCAATATATTTCAAATTTAGTCAACTAAATTCACCCGGAATTTTTGTTGACTAAATTAGACTAAAACTAACAAGATTTCTTTTGACTAAATCTTGATCTGACCATCATACCCCTGTCGTCATGTCCCTGCACTGGCTCCCCATTAAATATCATATTGATTTTAACATTTTACTACTGACTTTTAACGCTCTGAATGGGTCGGCGCCACAATATCTAACTGACCTTCTTACCCCTTATGTCCCCTCCAGAAACATCCGATCGGGGGAGGGAGCTCTGTTGGTCGTCCCTAGAACCCGACTGGCCACAAAAGGGGACCGGGCGTTCTCTGTACGGGCTCCCTCCCTCTGGAACTCCCTTCCCCCTGCCCTGAGGCAATTCACTTCTCTAGAAACTTAAAAAAAAAACTTTTTCTTTAGAAGGGCTTTTAGTACTGTACAGCTGTAATTTGAATTGATTCTGAACTGTTTTTTATGTATTTGAGTGTATTGCTTTGTGAAGCACTTTCGAATTTTTTCAAAAGGTGCTATATAAATAAAAAGTATTATTATTATTTTTATTATTATTGCAAGAATGACTTTCTGTGTCTGTCGGTGGAGCAGAGCGAGAGAAGCCTCTCACTGAAGCAGCTCCTCGGCCTCATTTTGTCTTTACTTCTTTTTACTGTATTCAGTTTTATTGCTGCATGAAATATAAGACTACAGTGAGAAAAATATGAGAAAAGAACAGATTGTTTTCAGTTTAATCTGAAATCTCTCTGGTGTCTTTGATTGAGACAAATAGAAGACATTAAACATGGAGAAAATTAGAAAAATGAAAATCTCTTCTAAATCTGAGCAGGAGTCTAATCTGAGATTGTGTTCAGTCTTTTACTCAGGAGACAAAATTAAGCAACAGGAGCAACAAGCGGTCGGCTCAGATTTATCTTAAACAAAGCTCAAAGTGTCTAGGAGAAATTATTATTGAGATCTCTTTTTGAAATATGCTTTCCTCTGTGGGCTGTAAGCTGGTGCTGCCGCTAAACATTACATATTAATGTAGGCACTTGAGCATGAGCATTGAAGATGCTATTGTGATTTACAGATTATATCTTTTGTATTATTTTGTGATCAGGGCGTCTTTGCCTGGGGGCTCAAAGATTTGGCTGGGTGCTTGAGCCCGGCAGCACCAACAGGATCAGCGCCTGTGATATTGGGTTATATGAAAATAAATAGATAGATATGATCACAAATCTAATTGTAATTTCAACACATTTCAGAAAGAAATGATTCCAACTAACTCTCCAAAATCACTCAGATCATAGTTAATTTAATCCAACAGGTCTAAACTAATCTCCCATAGGACAGGGAGTACTGGCACTCAGAGGAACTAGCGCAGCCACATCGTGCACCAAGTCAATTGTGGCTGAAAATGTTATCCACATACGCGTAAAAAAGAAGTTTGGATTAGGTAAATAAAATGGTAAAGCCTGCCAGTGATCAGGTTTCATAAAATATGAGTTTTCTGGCTGGTGTCTCTTGTCTCTTTCAGATGAACGGATCCCACAGTAAAGAGCCATAAATCCTGTGTATACTTAAATTCAAATTAGCGAATAGGGCTTTAGTTTACCAATGAATATTCCAGTCTTCTCACAAATTATAATATTCCTTTTCAACCACTTTGTTTCTCAAATGTAAGACATCAATTGCAAATCTAATCATAACTGCGTTACTTATCACAAAAATCGCAACACAGTATTTCAACCCAAAATCATTCATATCTAAGACATTGCAATCATCTCTCTAAAATCCCCCAGGCCTGTTAAAGACACTATTACTCGTGGCAATAGTGCATTAAAAAGCGACAGCAGCTCGCACTCCAACTTTTCTCCCAGAAGCTCCCCTCGCCAATGTCACCCCTTTATGCGAACCATCTCTGGTATTAAGCCTCTCAATCTGGTTTGAGAGAGTCACCTCTGCACTGCACCGGAGGACGGCCATGCGCATTAATTCAGCGGCCGCTGCATTAGGACGCTCCGGAGTCGGTGGAAGAGTTGGCCTAAATTCACACCGAGAGAGAGTGCAGTGTTATGGATGACCGCGATGGGCTCTAATCGGGGCAGGTGGGGGCAGATCTCTTCATTGGGCCCCAGTGGCAGTGACGGATGGACACGGGGCCTGCTGAGCTCGGCAGGTTTTCAAAGGGAGAGCTTCCGAGTTCCGGCGACGGACTAGCGAGGGGGAAGGGAAAGATGGAGATGGGGGATATAAGGCGACTGAGGAGAAGTGTGTCAAGGTAAAAAGCAGGTTGGGATGTGTACCTTTCAACATTATTCCAATAACGGTATTTGTTTTGCAGTACCAGTACCTGAACTGTCCTTTTTAGATACTGTCTATAGAACTACAGCTCTGGAAAAAATGAAGAGACCACTTTTTTTCTGAAATCCACATCTCTACATGTTTACCAGCCATTCCATTCTAGTGTCTGTTCAATTCCAACACAAGCACACCTCATTCTACTTAAAGGTATTGAAACTAAAATGTTTCTTTTACTTAAAACACATACCTATAAGAGTAATCAGAAAAACTGATAATTTTGCAGTGGAACTGTATATGGAAAATTGTAAATTCGATGACCATTTTCTCAAAATGTATTTTTCCCACATTGTGGTGACAACATCTCCACTTTAGTAGCTCTTACAGACTACAAGCTTTCCAGTTAGTGAACACACACGACAACCATGCATGTAAACACACACCTCTCCGGAGTGTGGCCATGGGCTAATTTCTAACTGTTGTCCCATATCCACACTCTCAAACACACTCTCATTCATCCTGGACTATTGTATATGTTTTTAGTGGTAGGGCAAACCGGAGTACCCAGAGGAAACCTACGCAGACATGAGATTGATTGATCCACTTTTGTCTCGTCAGACACATGTTCCACACGTCTTGTCCTGATGCAGGTGAGGGAGCATGTAGAATAATGCTAGAAGCCCTTTCTTCACCTAAAAAGGATAATGAAACTAGGTCGACCCAAGGTCAGTCTCTTCACACCACACCTGGGCCTGGGCAGAGATAGTGCGGCTGGGACCGCTCTAAGACCAGCTGATCGGTCTAAAGTGGTGCGGCTGGATTCACACAGACCTTAAAGTGGCGTACAGTACAGAACTGCCCCTTTAGGTCGACCTACATAGTGGCAGTGTGAAAACGACCTTAGTGAGTGTTGAACCCCAAAAAACAAGGTGACAGGTACAGATTTATTCACTAATAACTGGTTTATTCAAAAACAAGATATTGAAAACCCCCTCTGAACAAGTCTTTGAAACTAATATATCAACAAAATAAAACCATAAATTGAAACCTGGCTCTATCCATTATTTAGATTTCACTTTGGCTCAGAGTAGTCACCGATACCAAGTATCAGTCTAATACCACTGTGTGTAAATATATATTTGATTTTGTGTTTATTTGGTTGGGACAGTGCATGTTAATGAACACCCATGAGACCCATGCATGTAAACACACCACTCCGGATTGTAGCCTTGGGCTAAACAAAACAATAGCAAAGCCTGTAAAAAGATGCCAAGACACAATATGGGATTGGATAGGTTTTGGTTCAGGTACTCTTCGATACCGATACCTGAAAAATCTGTGGTATTGGCATATAATGCGATACCAGTATCGGTTATCGGAATATCCCTCCTTCAAAGAATTAATTAGTTAATTTTGTAGCTGATATTTTGTATTTTGTAGATGAAAGGATTGTGTGACTATACTGTATAAATAAAAACAGCATTTTAATAGAACACAAGTCTCTTTATGAATGTGAAATATAATATTTAAAACCAAAAGGTGTGCCTTTCAGCGATCAGATTTTTAGAAAATGTTAAGGTAAGGTATACTTTATTAATCCCTGTAGGGAAATTCGTTCTCTGCATTTGACCCATCCTTCGATGCCGCTGGGGCAATCCGTCAGAAGCGGCGCCCAGGGACCCATCTCCAGATCTCGAGCCAGGCTAATGGTCAGAATAACCTGGCTGTAGGATTTAACTTAATGTGCATGTTTTGGAATTAGTTTTCTGGCTGGGGACTTTATATAAATATGAGCCAGCCTGCTGAACGGCTGATTCGGCTCCCAGTAAAGAGCCATAAATCCCATCATTAATTCTTATCCCGTGCGAATAGGCCTTAGTTTACCAACGAATATTCCAGTCTTCTCAGAAATTATTATGTTCCTTCTGTTGGCGGCCACATTCTCTCCCACTTTATCTCTCAAATGTAAGATATCAATTACGAACCTAATCATAGCATTGTTACAGTAAAAACAATTGCAATTAGATGCAGTATTTCTACTTATCACACTGATCTTTGGAGCTAATTCCGCCTCTCTATTTCTCAGATAAATCCATATGGTCCACACTTTCACCTTTCCAGGGCCCATATTGCAGCGTGTTGCAGGTACAGTCTTTAGAGTCTGTGTTTTCAGAGCGGAGACAGCTCACGGGGAGAAGGTTCAGAAAGAGCTTTGTTCTTTGATGAATCTATAGTGCTCCTGCAAGTGTGGTAGTTCAAACAGAGGAGAGGCAGGAGACACTGTTTGCCTGAGTTTTCCCCCACGAGCCACTGAACATAAAGAGCGGTGCGCGGCTTCTTATGATTTCGGAAATACAAAGGGGTCACTGAGGTTCCCACGTTACCTGTACGAACCAGGCTTTTTCAAACACTTTTGGACTTCTCCTCTTGTGACTTCAAATCAAGCTTGATGTACTTTTGAAGAAACTGTATTTCTAAGAGTAGTTTCATCACACAGTACTTTCTAGATTACACTTGAGTGATATTATTTTGGAGAAACAGATCTCGAGGTATTTGAGAAACTGTACATCTCATGCCTGGTTCACACGGCAAGATTTTAAAATTGTTGTCAGATTTTCCAAACCTGAGAGAGCCCACACATGGCGACAAAAACAATTTGGGTCATAAAATCAACACATCACACACAAACCGGTTTCACTCGTGAACATTCCCAGGTCAAGGGGAAATCTCGCAAAACGTCTTGAGATCAAACGTGAGTTCAGAGTGAACAAACATGGCGGACGAGGTAGTTTGTAGTGTGTTTTTAACAGAAAACGTACAAACATTCACATTGTTGCGACATGTCGACGAGTTGATCCTCCATCTCTTTTCTCCATCTGTTTGTCATTTTTGATTTCCCTTCGTGCTTTCTCGCCGCCTCTTCACCTCACGTTCTGATTGGCTACACGTCACAGTCTACAGGCTGCGTGCTCGGGGCACACCACACACGAAGGGAAATCAGGCCTAAACGATCCAATATGTTGAATATCCCCGATTTGCGGTCGGAGCAGACCTTCTAAGCAGACGAGAGCACACCACGCACGGCAGGAATATCTGATAAGATTATCTTACTATAATTGGAGCGACCTTAGGATTGTCGGGGCTAAAATCAGCCTAATTATCCTTCCGTATGAACCAGGCTTTAGAGTAGTTTCATCACACAGTGTTTTTTAATTTACATTTGAGTGATAATACACTGCCCGGCCAAAAAACAAGTCACCACAAAACAAAATGTCACCTGCACAGTAGGCCACCTTTAGCTTGGATCACAGCACCATTAGCTGTGGCATTATTTCAATAAGCTTCTGCAATGTCCACAGATTTATTTCCATCCAGCGTGGCATACATTTTTCCCTACGATCTTGTATTGATGATGAAGAGTGTGAACACTGAGCAAAGCCTTCTCCAGCACAACCCAACTATTCTCAGTGGAGTTAAGATCTGGATACTGTGGTGGACAATCCATGTGTGAAAATGACCATTCACACTCCTGAACCACTCTTTCACCACATGAGCCTGATCCTGGGATTGTCATCTTGGAATATGCCTGTGCCATCAGAGAAGAAGAAATCCATTGATGGAATAACTCATAAATAATAATTCAGGATGTTCATGTTTCAGCTGATCTCATTCTTTGGGCAGATAGTGTTGCTGAACCTAAAACTGACAAACTGCGTCAACCCCAGGTCTATTTGCTTAGTTAAATCCAGGTGGTGACTTTATTTTTGGCCAGGCAGTGTATTTTAAATAATCAGATCTTGAGTTGGAAGTAGAGCTTAGTTTCGATTTCAATTTTCTCACAATTCATGTGTAAATTATCTTTTAAAGGCGACTAAAGCCATCTGCTTCTTCTGGGGTTTAGACCTGACATAGCAGTGGTTTAGTCTTGATTAAGACCTGTTTTAGTTCCAGTTTCAGTCCTTGACATGCTTTCCCACATTAGTCCTAGTTTAATCCTGGTTCAGTCTGTGATATTGTCCACGTTTAGACCTTATGTCGATCCACTTTTCTCTTGGTTTATTTCTGATTGAGTCCTTGGGTTTAGACCTGGATTAGTCCTGGTTGTGTCTTGGGTTAGTCCTGATTTGGTCCTGGTTTAGTCCTGGTTTAGAGTCTCTGCTTTAGGGTGTATTCAGACCAGGAAAGTCCTTTGTTTGGTCCGGACCAAAAGCGGACTTTATTTTTTTCGTTTGATGCGGTTCGTATTCAGACTGCGCTTTTTGCAAGTGAACTATATTTTGTAAACACATCCACGTGTGTAACGATCAGTGCTTCCATTGGACAGAAATGACTAGGGCTGGTCAAACCAGGGACATTGTCTTTTTCCTCTCCCTGCTCCCCCTGCCCCCCTGCTCTTCTTTAATGAGTCTCGTACCTTCATATAAGTTAAGCCCGGCTCCTTCATTTTCTCCTTAAACAGCTGAACACGGCCACATTGTTTGTAGCATAGTATTAGCGTTATCTGTGGGTCTCGGCCTGGTTTCTGATCTGCACCAGGGTTCGTTTGTTTGTATTCACACCTGCAGGAAAGGTCCGGACCAGCGTTGGAAACGAACCCTGGTCCGTTTAAAGTGGACCAAACGGTGCAGGTCTGAATACACCCTTATTCTGAGTTTACTTCTTGGTTTAGTCCCGGTTTGATCCAGATTCAGTCCATGATATTGTCTGATTTTAGTCCTGGTTTAGACCTGGTTTTCTCCTGGTTTAGTTCTGGTTTAACCCTGAATCACAACATGACGATGTCACCAAAAAAGCAGATCGTCATGGAGACCAGATCACGATTAGATTTTTATCACCACATCGCCCAGCCCTACCTCCAGACCCCCCTTTTTAGTCTATTCAAATCTCGACTCGACTCATCTCGCAACCCCAATCCTCGCCGCTTTTGCTCGATCTTGAAATTGGACCATTCGTCTCTCCCTCACTCAGCGCCTCGTCACGTTTCAGCCATTGACCCGCGGCCCGTGTGCGCTCCGCTGACCGTGACGGGGGCGGGGCGCGTTATTAACCGCGATGGGTCCGAGCTCATCTCTGGCCCCGGTGTCGGCCTTCGGGGGGGATCTCCACAAACCGCCCCGACTTTTAATTATCGAGAAAATGACCGCGGCTAACGACACACAATGAATGTTCAAACCCCATTGCATTGGCGTAATTAGGCAAAGTGAGCTCTCCCCTCAGAGGAATATATACCCCCTTCCCCCTCCCACATTCGAAGTGGAGGGAAAGTGCTGAGAGGCGTCTGAAATATGGACCGCGGCCATTTTTAGTCCCATTGAGTCGTCTTCATGGGTGTCTGAGTGCGCAGGGGCGGGGGGTTGTCGAAATGCCATATGGGAGCGAGCGCATATACTGTATATAGAACAATGTGGGGCAAACAGACTCCACTGGCTCTTCATGGGAGTTTAGAGTGGGGACTTTTCAAAAATGTGAAGCAGCAAAAAGAAATATTCCATACATTTGAACTCATTTATTGCAATTACTTTTCGATGGGAGGGCCACTTCAGGTTTTTAAACTTGCCAGGGGGACAGACTGGTTGTGTTTTGGGGCATTTCAAACATGTAACATTTTCAAATAGACCTTAAACACTTGAACGGTGGGAAAATCAGCCAAATTGGCATCAGCTATGCATTGTTTTTCTTTATTAGTGAAAACATTGGTGACAGCTGCACAACTACAACTGCAGCTCTGACTGGATGTTATCTAGGGACTCTAGTCTTGGGGCATATACCCTGCTGTCCATCCATGGGAGTGGATCTCTTCCCATTGTGGTTCTCCTCAAGGTTTCTCTGTTTTTCCCAGTGGGTTTTTGGGGTATTTCCTTGCCACGATGGAAGACCTAACTAAGGATGGGGGATACCCTAGACTTGTTTGGTTTAGACATTACATTTGCTTCACCGTTTTGATGTCTGTGACGCCATTTTAGTCAACTTTTGTTGTGATATTGGGCTATACAAAAATAAATTGATTAATTGCTGTTCAACCCCTTTTAGCCAGTGTCTAGTGGGTTTGGTCATCATTTCGTGGATTGGATTGAAGAGCAAGACGGGCCGCGTTTTGTCCCCCGGGCCTTATTAGTTAGTTGTTTTTTTGTCCCAGTCAAAAGATTGGGGCCTGAACATACACACACTGGCCAAATTTCAAGCTTTCTGTGCAAATAGCAGGGCCATTCCTGACATAAACTAAAGAGGGCCTCTGGAGGTCCTCCTCCCAGGATTTTTTTATTAGAAGATTTTACGTAATGTTTAGATAGTGTTTAGTCATTTCAGCATATTTTACCTGGAGTTTAGATCTCTGTTATGTGCAAGGCCAGAGGATAAGCGCTAGAGGGCTGGATTTGCCAATGCTTCCCCCTGATTTACAGTCACAAGTGGGGCGTGCTCAAAATATTGATACCTAGATACGTATCAATATAAATAAAAACGATACAGTTTCGATATCTACTACTAACTTAGTATCGTTCTTCCCCCAGGTGTTAGACGGCAGCAAGACTGGGGAAAAAATCATGGAAAAATGTAACAGATTTTGTATTGTGAACCTTGAGATCAGTCACACTGTGTCCCACCATTTATTCTGAACACTTACAGTATGTTGCAAGCATTTAACCAAAATGTACTTGGTCGGTTCTTTATTCTTCAATAAATTAAAGATAATACACTGAGTTCAGTGTTTTGAGTAAGTGGATATGTTCACGATTGACTAATGAGCATTAGGTCCATGTTTTGTTATTGAATTGTATCAAACAGTGTCAAATTGTATTGAGAAGGCTCTGTATCGAGGTACATATCGTATCCCCAGGTTCTCAAAGGTACACAGCCCTAGTCACAAGGTTAGTTTTTGTCCTTCATTTTGTTTGATTGATGTACAAGCTGTGTCCAGGGCTGCGAGAGCACAGTGCTGTACCTGGCTGTACTGCTCTGATCGGGGCCTAAATAAAAACATTTATTCTGTTAGTCCATAAGTTTCAATGAATTTATGCTCAAAATGCACATTAGCAGCAGACTGGCACTTTTCCAGTCAGGGAAGTCCCTCTCTCCCGAATAGATGCTGAGATCATCGTTATCATCATACCTGCAGCTTGTTGAGTTATATACTGTATATTCTTGCACATACTGTGAAATCTGCAGATTGAAAAAGACTTATTCCCTTCTCCCACATGTGTTTTTATGTCAAGTGTCCTCAGGCAATAGTGTCATTTATTTTAGGGCTTTTGTTTGCCATTTTTGGTCATTTCTGGAGCGTCTGGACAAAATATTCAGCTGTAACTGAATTTTGCATTCATCCCAGAATGCCTTGAAATGTTCAAACTGAATTAGCTCCATCTGTCCTGGATTGAAAATGGGAAATGTCAGGGTTGGGTTTGTTTAAAGATAAAATAAATTGCCTAGTATTCACAATAAGCACAGTCCATTTTCTCAAAATGCATTTTTGTCACATTGTGGTGACAACATCTCAACATTAGCGCACCTACAAACATGTGCTAGGAAAGTTATGAATGTGTTTACACTACAGGTGAACAGGGGAATTAAGGCATTTTATGTGTATAAATGGCCAAAATTGCATATATTTTCAGCGACAAAATACAAATTATGGACAAAATCACATTTAAATTTCTGGTTTCATTTTGTTGATATTAGCTACAAAGATTTGTTCAGAGGGTATTTGGACTTTTTGTCCCATCCATCCATCTTCATCCACGTATCTGTTGCCGGGTCGCGGCAGATCACATTGCACCAGTCCCTTATGACTCTTCCTGCAGGTGGTGGGTCCACAGGAGGACAGCAGGAGGTCTCTCATCATAAGGAGCTTCTGAACCGCTGTTGGTCTGACCCGTCTCCTAGGACCTGTGTGCCATGGGAGACTCTACCAGGAGCATAATGCTCCACACAACAGAGCTCCTAGGATCATTTGGGTGCTCAAACCCCTCCACCACGATAAGGAGGGGTGGACATTCTGTTTTGTTTTTGAAATCTGTCAAAATTCTAATTTCACCATGTTTTTTAGGGTTCAACACTCAATAAATCAGGCTAGGAATTGAATATTGAAAAATGCCTCTGAAAAAACATTCGAAATACTAAAAGTACCAGACTGTAAATATTGTTGGCTGTGGAGATGTAGTTGCAAGATAGTAAAAAAGATTTTGAGAAAGTGTCCTTAGAAGTTACTCAGTCTTCCTTGGATCCATTCTAAAGAAGCTTAGATAGTTTTTCTACGTTAGTCACAATAAGCTCCGGTAAAAGACAATCTTTCCATCTCACATTTGGGGAACTCAAATACGCTTCCCGCTTGCACATTACGTTTGCGATAGAAACCTAAACCCAAACATCACCATCACATACTTTCCCCATATCCGACATCTTAAAACTCCAGCAGCTATTTATTTAAAGCGTCCATAGGGGGGTTTTAACGCTCTTTTGGCAAGCTTTATGTCCATGCATTATTTATGACGCCTATTCCGTCGAGATCATTCATATCTATCCATATTCATCCGTTTCATTTCCCCTCCTCTTATCTGTTACGGGCGGCTGGTCCGGAGCTGCCCATGTGACTTTATTGTGCGTGAGGTGAGGAGGGTTACAGCCCCGAGTCAATTTGAACGGCCACCGCTAATAGATAAACAACTATTGCGTCGCACGTTTATTTTCTCCCAGTCAAAGATACAGCGAAGGGGAGGGAGTTACGGGAGTGGATCTGTGATTTGTGTTCCATAGTTGGTTTGTGAATTGGTTAATTTAAGTGGAGACGCAGCAGGTTTTTTTAAATTTTGCTCTCTTCACATATAAACTTTCACCTGGAAATGTCACGGTTTCCGGTGTAGCGGTAAACCCCGGTAAAAATGTTGACTATAAAAATTAGCGTTTTAATTTACAAAAATAGTACTATCTCGTGGATTACAGCGCTCAGGACATCTATCAGCATGGACATATTTTGGGGATTTTTAGAATGCTGATGGGGACAGTTATTCTGTTTGCAGAACGTGAAGGAAAAAAGTGTCTGCTAAAGGCATCGATACTGCGTGACCATCTCCACAGCTCTACAGCCAATGCAAGGTAAGTTAATAATTCTGGAAGAATGCGTGTGTCTATCCATCTGTCAGTAATGTTAACATAAACCCCGTAGGGTTTAGCTGTGTTAGCTCGAGAGCCGCTCTGAGTGTTACCGCTTTGGCTTTCAGTTTTGTTTAAGGACTAATTAAGTTTATTTTGCAACACTTGGTCATGGCCTTGGTCAGAGACATACACAAGCATTTTGGGCTCATCCTCGTTGTCGGACTACTACTACGAGCGCTGTTATCGATCCTTGAAAAGTTAGACGAGACAAGTGCTTCTTTCTTTTTACTCCCGAAAGTGTATTTCAGAATATATCTGTGAAGTTTGAGGATGAATGGATAATCCGTAACCGCAAATGGTTTCCTTAAGGGCCTGTCACAATTGGCGCATTGACCGCAGTGATTTTTTACCCCATTTGGTCTGCGCCAACTTGAAATCGCCATCAGCCGCAGAGGTCGCAAAGTAGACTTTTAAGA
>OMNZ01092046.1:0-11268 GCA_900303255.1 Lesueurigobius sanzi
CTACGGCTACAGCCCCCAAAAAGAAGAGTCGCTGCGAGTTTTTTCTTCTCTTTTCTCTCTCATTTGCACAAGGCGCATCACAGAGACACAGGTTAATGACCACTTGAACAATGAAGACTGTCTTGAAAAAGCAGAATGAAATTGAAACTAGGTCGGCCGCCTTCACACCACACCTGGGCCGGTGCAGAGTGAGGAAAAGCTAGTAGACCTAGTTTAATCCAGATTCAGTCTGTGATATTTGATATTGTCCAGGTTTAGACTTAGTTTTCTCCTGGTTTAGTCCTGGTTTAATCCAGATTCAGTCTGTGATATTGTCCAGGTTTAGACCTAGTTTTCTCCTGGTTCAGTTCTGGTTTAATCCCGACGGTGAAGCAGTGAGTGGAGAAAGTGTCTGAGCTCAGAGCTGCGTTAAACATAAAAACCACTGAATCACGATAGGACAATGTTCCCAATAAAGCAGATCGTCCTGGAGACCAGATCACGATTCGATTTTTATCATCATACATTTATCCCCCAGCCCTTGGTGGAATCGGCTAAAACAGATTTGACATCAGCAGCTACGTGTCTGTCCTCCTGCGCTGACATGTTTTTGCTTCTTGCGTTTGTTACACCTGGACCACCTGCCCTAAATCACAATACTGCCATGTGATTGGCCCAAACCACTACTGGTTCGGTGCGAACGGTGAGGCCAGGAGCGGTACCAGATGGATTCTCATGTGTTTGTCAATTCACAAATATTGCAAGAATTCAGCCTGCAGGCAAAGTTAGAGACTCTGCTAAAATGAGGATCACTCAATGTTGTCAGCAGAAAATCAAAATGGAGTCATTCCAGATATATTACTGTGCTTGTGAGAATTGTACTGTGTATTAATATGGTTATGTGAGGATTTATACTCTAGGACTTGTCTCAGCCACTCACTGACTGCTCTATTGAAATGTTTTGTTTGTGCAGGTATGTTGGTGGTGAACGTCACCTGGAGAAATAAGACGTATGTGGGGACTCTGCTGGACTGCACCCGACACGACTGGGCCCCTCCCAGGTACAACAAGTTTAATATTATCCAATGTTTGGGATATGAATGTGAAGATTTTCAAACGGCTGATTAAGGGCCAAAACCTTTTCCTAGAGGTGTTTTCTAGACACAATATTTACAATTATAGACACAGGCTAAAGAGTCCAAAGTCTGTTTTAAAAGCCAGAGTAAAGTATATTAATACGTTGCATTGATGTGACATCACAACATTCTTAAGAGCCTAAAGTTTAAAATTGAGGAGAAGGGCTGGAACTAGGGTAGCTTTCAAAGTGCGTTATTTTATTGCTAGTTGCTCTGTAATTCCTGGGTCAATCCATGCAGTTAATAACAGAGACTACGGCGGCCCCCCAATTTTGTCCACCATAGTCTAAAAACAAGCTAAGCAAGACATTTGGATAGGATATTATAATTTGTGTGCTTCTGTAATGTAATGGATAAGATGAAATATCAGTACAAAGGGACATTTTTACGGAAATACCTATTCTGATTTCCCTTTTTCTCTTTCTATTCCCTTTTTGTTTGTGGTTTCTAAGATTACCATAAAAGACTTCAATTTCCCTTTCAAACGGTCTCAAAAACACCTATATCACCATAATCTCCTTCAAATCTGTGGGAAATACTGCCATGTGAAACAAAAACTGTTCTCAAAGTTCACTGTCTCTGTCAGCACATATGAACTATTATTTTGTCATAAGGTGTAAAAAGTGGAGACAATACTCAAAAACAACATTAGGCAGGACTTTCAGCCATAAGAATAATAAAGCAGGTTTGTGAATCCAATCACTGTCTAATAATGATCAGGGAAAACATTTGTAAATTCTCTTTTTATTGTTTATTTGGTTGGGACAGTGTATGTTAATGAACACTCATGAGAACCATACATGTAAACACACCACTCTGGATTGTAGCCTTGGGCTAATTTCCATCCGTTGTCTCACACTCACAAACACACTCTTTTATCTGCCCTATTGTGCATGTTTTTAGTGGTAGGGGAAACCGGAAAACCCGGGGGAAACCTAGAACATGCAAACTCCACACAGAAAGGCCCCGTCCGGCCCGGGATCAAACCCGGGACCTTCCAGCTGTGAAGCACGAGCACTAACCACTGTGCTACCGATTCCTTTCAAAATGAGAATCCGAATCGGAATAGAATTTATTGCAATTGTCAATGAAGGGTTCACAGACTATGAATTTTCTTTGGTGTACTCGTACAACATGAAACATAAACTTGTAATAATGATAAATAATAAACTATGGGGAAAAAATGGATATATAAAAATTATAGAACTATAAGGCATGCATACAAATAGAATAAGATAACCTCTAATAAAATAGTAATTTAACACAATACGAGACAGCAGCATAAATGGCAAATTACAGATTAGCAGCAAATGTGAGTGTGGACGTACCACATAGCAAATAGAGCAGTGCAAATGGAACAGGTTGTTCAGTTTACATTAGACTGATACAGACTTATTAAGTGTTCATGGCTCTGATACAAAGGTATTGAATGTTATTAAGTGTTCATGAGCCTAATGAACACTTAATAACATTCAATAGTTAATAACAAAAACAGTTTCTCTCCCATAGACTTGTATTGGCACCTGCTCCATCTGTCTTTTTTGTTTGTACATTTCTCTAACTCTGCCTGTCTTCCTCCTCCTCCAGGTTTTGCGACTCCCCGACCAGTGACGTGGAGATGCGCACGGGCCGCGGTCGGGGCAAACGGATGCGTCCCGGCAGCAACACGCCCCTCAACGACAACAGTAACTCCTCGGACAGCAAAGCCAGCGGCAACAGTAAGACCAGGGGCGCGGCGGCCAACAGTAAAGGCCGACGGGGCAGTCAGACGCCCGGCGTGGAGGACGCCAAAGCCAGCCCCTCCGCCGCCAAGAGGAAAACCAAACCCGCCTCAGACATGGAGCCCACGTCCAGCTCCGAGGACA
This sequence comes from Lesueurigobius sanzi, assembly GCA_900303255.1. Taxonomy (NCBI): domain Eukaryota; kingdom Metazoa; phylum Chordata; class Actinopteri; order Gobiiformes; family Gobiidae; genus Lesueurigobius; species Lesueurigobius sanzi. Next base: position 2,981 of record OMNZ01092046.1, read on the forward strand.
CCAAGGCCTCCAAACGGATGAGGACCAACTCCCAGGGTCAGTTCTCAGGAGGATTAGGCTGGACTGTCAGAGGCCTGTGCATAATGGCTAATTACTCTCAAACTATTTAGTAATGGAAGGCAAATTTGAAGAAGAAAAGTTTAGGAGTTTTGATTTGATTTGCGAAACATCGTCCACCACAAGGGCCTGTCACAATTGGCGCACGGGCACTATGCGACCCTTTTGCGGCCTCAAAATATGAAGGTCGTGCGAACACTCCTTTGGCGCACAGGCATCTGCACGAGCGACCGCTACTGGCCGCATGAAAAGGTGTGAATCGCAGTTGGATTATCGGTCGCAGCTTAATGTCATGCACAAAATTCAGTGAAGATCCTTTGCGATTGCATTTAGCCGCAGCAGGCCGCCTCGCGAGAAAGGTGAATGATAAATCTGCTCTGCCGTGCAGATGGTGAGAGACTGGTGAGCGGTCAGTATCAGACTTGTGCGATTCATGTTGTAGATATTAGAACATAACCTCCAGGTATTAGAGCATATAACCTCCTACAAATACAGACAAAGTTATTTCCTCCCCATATGACGCTGCCCCAGGCGGCTGCGGATTCAACGTTTGTCTTTTTTTTGTTTGTTTGTTCAACAGATGAACATGAATCCAAAAAAAAGAAAGTGAAGCGGCAGCCACACATTTAGTTGAACGCGTAGCTGTCGGCTTCTCAAACAGTTGTATGCTTTTAGCTTACTCCACTTTCTAAAACTCTGGACATATAGTAGTTGGGATTAATATAAAACAGTATAAGATGCATGCATTTACCTAAAGCGAAGCCTGTCACAGCATCGTGGAGAGAAAACCAAATCCTTCTTGGATGAATACACCATGTCTCTCCTTCGCCAAGACCCTTCTTTAGCTATTAACTCCAAGTGAGCACGAACGATGAAGGAATGTAGGCTACATGACAGCGCTTCCCACGCGGTTCTCAGTTCCACTGACCGAGCAAAACAGTGCGGCGTCATCGGCATGTGCGCGCGCGTATACAGTCAATCCAGACACACATCCTGCGTATGCGGTTATGTGCGAGTTCGCGCGTGCCACAATGTTGTAGGGACGCAAGAGCGGCCACACATGCAGCGTTATAATTCCATTATATTTCCTACTGGAGACAACAGCATCACACTATGCACGACGCACGGCTCTAAAAAATAGGATCCATTCTATTTTAGCCAACGTGCGTATATCTGATGCATGGAGTCTCGCGCGCAGGATATGTGGCCACTTGCTATTCACCACAATGAAAACGAAACAGAAAAGCAACAAGCACACGTAACTACGCATGTAAATATGCAGGATGTGTGTCCCGGGGGTTCACAGGCGGTAGCGGAGCAGGTGAAGAGGCAACACCACTGCCCACAATGGCCCGTGAAACACTCTCTCACCAGCCGCTCACCGCTCGCTTTTCCTCTTTGCACCACTGGCTTTTGGACCCTATCCAAACCAACCGCTTCCAGTCGCAGCCTTTAGTCTATTGTGACTGCCATTTCTTTAAAGTCTACTTTGCGACCTCTGCGGCTGATGGCGATTTCAAGTTTGGCGCAGACCAAATGGGGGTAAAAATCGCTGCGGTCAATGCGCCAATTGTAACAGGCCCTTAAGCCAGATCTCTACATTTAGACTTCATTCTTTTTGACATGTTGTAATCCTGTTTTCAGTGCCTAAAGCAGGTAGGAAAGTGCTTTATATGAATGAATGAAGATTTATTATTGTGTCTTGCTGTACGCCCAGCCCTTTCATGGACTTATAAGACGCCAATAAAAACAAAAGATCAGTTTCCAGACAGAGGCACAACATTCAATGCTTAACTCATTTATATAATAAACAGGACTGCTGCCGCTTCCAGGCTTTACCAACAAAAGTAGCCAATTCAAACACATTGGAAACAACTATTTCACCTTGACATCGTCACTGCTCCAAAACATTTCAGGCTTTTGAACAAATAATCCACTAAACACCACATTACGAAGCTCATCTTACAGAGGACAATACAATACAAAATGTTTTGTTTTCCGCCTCTCCTAACTCACAGTTTACAAACTCTGTCTTCTTCTGGAGTTTGAGTAAACCTTCCAGTTTCTAAGGCCAAAGGGAGGACACCAGTCGCAGTTGAGCATCACAGATCTTTGGTTTGTGTCAGATTTGCTTTTACATAAAATTCTGCTTCAAATACATCCTTCAATTATATGTACTGTATGTCCTTAACTTTGATTTCGCCATAATCCCATTCAACCATCCCTCTTCAAAATGTAATATTCATTTTGTTCTAATTAATATATATATATATAAATGTGATAATTTTTCGAGGCTTGTAAGCTGTGCTCTGATTGGTGCAAAGATGGCATTACTGTAGCCTCACAGTTGCACTAATCTGAATATTGTGAATATGCCACACCTCATTTGAAAGCTCAGACCCTCCACAGGGTTTCAGCGAGTGTTAATAAGCATGAATTAAAATGAATCGTGCTATATTTTAAATTTGCTTGATTTACGCAGCAGAAATACCCAAAAATATGGTCCAAAACACAATCAATTGTAGATTCTGTTGACTATTTTACCTAAAATCTTGCTCCAAAGTTGCCCAATTTGTTGAATTCAATTTAAAATACCAACATTTTGGTTTGTTCCTCGAGCAAAAGACTGTATTTAAGTATTAAAATGACATTAAAAAGCATTGAATTTGACTTGCTGCAGGATACACAAGCCCAGCTCAATAGAATGAAAACATGAGCTACTTTTATAATACTTTTTTTATAGTTTATATTTGACTCGAAATATCAAAGTGCTACATAGAGCAGCAGACGAAAAACGGCAACAATACATGTTATACTTTTTACATTTAGAAAATGTGAATAAATCAACATTACATTTTTATCAGTCAAATCAACATGGTGCCTCTTGTCTGAATTGGCAAAGGTCGTATTTATGAAAAATGTTCTAAAATGTTGCCCACACCATAACTTTAACAGCTTCACACTGATCTGATAGTCATTCATAGATACATTATGTACATTAGGACTTGTACGATATTGAAAAAACTTGCCACACCGGCATGCAGTATCGCGATAACGATATTGCGATACTTGGATAAACCGTTCCATTCAATTTAGACACATATAATATCTTTTTCAGCAAATTGTGTCAAAGGAAGACTCTGAAAACACCAAGCCAAGGCCAAAAAATTTGGAAAGTTGTAACTAAAACTTAACTTCTGCACATTTATGAGTTCTTGCATGTTTGGTTTTAGAGAGTGTTGGCAAAAAATGTAAAAATCTCAGTCAGATGGAAGACTACAGATATTGCAAGACGATATTTTTTGCGATATATCGTGCAGCCCTACTGTACATCATGTTTTAGTTTTTTAAAAGTGTTTTAAAACAGAAGAAATGTCAGACGCACCTTGGACTGCCTTCGGCTTTGCTTACTGCACCATTACCTGTTTTTCAATAAGCTGCTGCAGTGTTTAAAGCTTTATTTCCATCCAGAGTTGCATTATTTATTCACTAAGATCTTGTATCGATGATGGGAGAGTGTGACCACTGCATAATATATCGCAAATTCACTTAAGTCTTCCATCTGACTGAGATTTTTACATTTTTTGCCAACACTCTAAAACCAAACCAAAACAAATGTGCAGAAGTTCAGTTTTAGTTATAACTTTCCTAATTTAGTTCATTTTTTGGCCTGATTAGCCTTTTTTGGTTCTGGTTTAGTGCTTTTGGAGTCGTCTTTTGACACAATTTGCTGAAAAATATATTGCATTGTTTTATCAAAGTATCGCAATAATATCGTTATCACGATATTGCATGCCCGTATCGTATCATAGCGCAAGTTTTTTTCAATATCGTGCAGCCCTACTCTAGTGTTTCCCAGACTATTAAATCCAGGTGGTGACTTTTCTTTGGCCAGGCCGTGTATAAGTTCTTTCAAAGCATGTGACCAACAGAAATCAACAAGACTCCATCTTTGTCTCCTGTAGGTAAATCTGAAGCCGTGGACCGGACCTGCCCATCACCCGTCCTCATCGACTGCCCCCATCCCAACTGCAATAAGAAATACAAACACATCAACGGCCTGAAGTACCACCAAGCGCGCGCCCACAATGACGAGGACGTGCGGCTGGACCAGGACGCGGACAGCGAATACGGCGAGGACTCGGGCCTCCACCCGGACAACGCCTCCTGCAACGGCGCCGCCATCTCCCCGGCGCGCTCCACCACGCCGAAAGGCCGCGGGTTCGACGCTCCCTCGCCGTCCGCCAAGAAGGGGAAGAAGAAGGCCGCGGAGGGGGTGGAGCCTGACGTGACCGACGGCGGCGAGGAGGGAGGGTGTCTGACGGACGACGCCAGCAACGACGGCATGGACGACAGGAAAGCCAAGAAAGCGGGAAGCGCGTCGAAGAACGACAAACTGAAAGGGGGCAAACCGGGTCGTCCCGCGTCCACCGCCTCCACGGCTCCCCCTCAAGGCGCGGCATCGAACTACAACCTCCAAGCCGCGTCCCCCGCCATGGGCACGGTGGTACAGTCCGTCCCGAAAAGCCCTCAGCTGAAAAACGCGCAGCCAAAGCCGACGACCGACCCGGCGACCAGCCCCGCGCTGGCGAAGGACAAGAAGAAGAAGGACAAGAAGAAACGAGAGGGTAAAGAAGGGGACAGTCCCAAAGCCAAGCGGCCGGAAGACGGAAAGAGCCCATACGCGGAAGACGCCATGCTCAACGGCTCCTCGGACCCGCACCAGAGCCGCTTAGCGAGCATCAAAGCCGAGGCAGATAAAGTTTATAGTTTTTCGGACAATGCCCCCAGCCCGTCTATAGGTGCGGCGAGTCGTGGCGAGCCGGGGGCACCTCAGAACCCGATGCATTTAAATCAGAACGGAGCGGACAACGCCTCGGTAAAAACGGGCAGCCCCGCGTACTCGGACATTTCGGACGCGGGGGAGGACGGCGAGGGCAAGGAAGGGGTTAAAACGGTTAAGACTGAACCGGATCAAGCGGCGAGGGAAGCGGCGAAAAAGACTCTATTCCCACCGCAGAATCCGGCTAAAGATTCCCCGTACTATCCGAATTATGAGGCTTACTACTCGCCGAACTACCCCAACCCCAGCCCGGGAAACCAGGCCAATCCCGCGCACGGAGACGCCGTCGTCAAGGTGAAAAAGGAGGAGGACCTGGAAGGGGAGGAGGTGAAATTGAAAACGGAGCCACCGGACGAACGGAAAGTGGAGTCGGGACCTCAGCAGCAGCAGCAGCAGCAACAACAACAACAGCAGCAGCAGCAGCAGCAGCAGCAGCAACAGCAGCAACAACAACAACAGCAACAGCAGCAACAACAACAGCAGCAGCAGCAGCAGTCCGTCATCCAGCAGCGGCCCAACATGTACGCCCAGCCGCTGTACTACAACCAGTACTACGTCCCGCCGTACTCTTACTCGCCCGAACAGGCCTACCACGCGCACCTCCTGGCCTCGTCACAGAGCCCCAACCCCGCCGCCAACCCCGCCGCCTACCGCCAGCAGTACGAGGAGCGGCAGCGGCAGGAGAGCAGTAAAAAGCCGGAGATCAAGCAGGAAGTGAAGGCCACGGTGCCGCCGACGCTGTCGCGGGCGCCCAGTCTCACGGACCTGGGTGCGAAAGGGGCCAAGGGGAAGGAGGGGGGCGGGGCCGAGCAGGGGAAGTCCGTGATCATGGCCAAAGGGGAGGAGCCGCAGGCCAAGCAGACGGCCGCTCAGCAGCAACAGCCGCAGCAGCAGGAGGGGCTGAAGATGAAGCTGAGCGAAGCGGGGCATCATGGGAAAGAGGAGGGGAAGTCGGGGGCGGAGTCGGGACGGACCTCGGGGGTGGAGCCGGCGCTGTGGTACAGACAGGTGAGTGGAGCGAGGGTTGGATTTGTTATCCACTGTTAAAGCTTCTAGCTTTACCATAGTGAAAGGTTTTAGACTTAGACTTCAATGTCCTTCCTTTTGTGTTCCTTTTATATTATTTTTAACTGTTTAATATTCATTATTTTCTTTGATTTACACACATCCTACCTCAGTTGTAGGAGAGGGTTGTCCAGGAGAGTCCTGGTTTAGTTCCGGTTTGGACCGATGCTTGAATACTGGTCTAGGCTTCTCCTCAAGAAGATCAAATGTAATACTGGTGTAGCCCTGGTTAATGATGCATTGTGGAACTTTTTATGCGTATTTGACCTTTTGGTGACCCAGTACCTGTATGGGTGGTTCTGAAGGGTTTCTGGTAGGTTCATAAAAGGTCTTATGATGATGAGCTCCCTTGTCTTATTTTACAAAGCACAGCATCTACACATTGTTAACATTTCAAGAGAACTACAAGTAGCCATTACTAATAAATTCAATATTATTCATTACACCGACGTGAGTTCAATCAGACTGAAATGGCTGGTAATATTAAAGGTATTGGAACAAAATTATAGTTTAATAATACTGTGCATCTAATTATAAAGCATTTGTATTGTTAATTTCATGAACTTACAGACTAGTTTTATAGCATTTCTCTGACAAAGTGTGAAGAATGACCCTGAAAGCAGTGAAATGTGTTTATAAACTCATCACTGTGCAGACGGGGGATGCTAGAAGTGTGTTAGGAAAGGTGTTAGGAAAGAGTTTGGACACAACTACCAATTTCATTTACTCGCTCCCTCTTCCATGGTTTGCAAATAAACTGGCCAAAGTGACAGACAGAAATAAAGACTAGCGTAGCCTCTGCCTAGGTGACATTTCTCTTTAAAAAGAAAAGTCTTGTTCTTTGGTCGAACAGTCAGATTCCCCGCTCTCATCGGTCTGATTTGTTCCCCAGGAGCCCGACTCTCGGTTGTGGCCCTACGTTTACCCAAACAAATACTCTGATGCCCCCAAACCGCAGGACGAGGAGCGATGGAAGGAGGAGCGCGACAGGAAGGTGAAGGAGGAGAGGCCCAGAGTGAAGGAGGGAGCCATGAAAGAGGAGCCTAAAGACGCGGAGAGTCGGACGGCGGCCCCCGACGAGCTGCGGGCGTCGGCCAAAGAGCCTCGCGTCCCACACATGCAGTTCTCCTCCCCCCTGCCCCAGCACCAGTACATGCCCTACATGCACGGCCCTTACTACAGCCAGGCCTACGAGCCCAGCCACCCGGGCTACAGAGGCATGCCCTCCGTCATGATGCAGAACTATCCAGGTGAGGACTCCAGCAAATACTGCACTTTATCAGTACATTGAAATTACACACTTTGTATTTATTTGTTTTATTTTGTACTTTTTATGTGAAAGAATCTTGATATTCGTGTTAAGGGTGTTCATGGTTAACTGTTACTCATTTACTTGGTTAACAGCTCTCCTGTGATCTGTTTTTTCCCAGGGGTGCTTCCTTCTCACAAGTTTACTCTATATAATATACAGTATATTATACTGTATATTGTACTGTATATATATATTATACTGTATATCTTATGTATCAATTTATTGCCATTGTCAATGAAAGGTTTCACAGACTCTTCAGTTTGACTTGTGCAACATGAAACATAAACTTGTAATGATGATAAATAATAAGCTATGAAAAAAATATAAGAATTATAAAACTATAAGGGCACGCATAAAAATAGAAATCTAATAAAACGGAAAGTTAACACTAAAACAGCAGCGTAAATGGGTGAATTTTCAGATATACATTAGCAGCAGCTATTTGTTTGCCTTTTGAATATTTCTGAAGTTTGTAGACAGCTCTCATCAGCGGACACTGATCACCTCACACACATCATACACACTCCCCTGTCCCTCTAATGCTGCGGCCCGTTTTGTACAGCGCAGCTATTGAAATCATCTCTGCGTAGATGTGTGGCACACATGTGACTTGTCATTTACAAACTGTGAGTGTATATATCATCATGGCTGTCGGTTCTACTCAGCTCTGTGCAGTCACATGATGTGAATGAGATCAGGGGAAAGTCTGTATTGGCCCATGAACATGAGGAGAGGGACTCTGGTCTGGTGTGCGCTCCATGCTCCAAAACTAGCGATGATACGAGTATTACGCAGTCACAGTGATAACGTTCATGTTCTCACTAGGGCTGAAACGATTAAGTAACTCGAATAATTCAAGTACAAAAAATCTTCGTTTGACCAAGTGTAATTACGTGCGTATGTCTCAAAAAGCGTCAAGAGCCACGTAACAGCGGAAGCTTGTTTCTATCTCTCCTCTTTGTTTCCACACTCATAAATTTCGTTCCAAGTCCGACCAGAACCACCAGATTA
>OMNZ01092049.1:0-17736 GCA_900303255.1 Lesueurigobius sanzi
TCATAAAAGAATAAATACCACCAGGTAGGGCTGGGCGATATGATAACAATCTGATCTCCATGATGATCTGCTTTTTTGGGAACATCGTCATATCGCGATTCTGTGGTTTTTATGATTAAACCAGAACAAACCAGGAGAAAACTAGGACTAAACCAGCTCTAAACCCAAGGACTCAATCAGAAATAAAGCAAGAGAAAACTGGGTCTGAATCGGGTCTAACCTGGACAATATCACAGACTGAACCAGGATTAAACCAGGACTAAACCATGAGGGAAGCAGGTCAAAACTCTGGACAGAAAATTAGACTAAAACAGGTTTTAACCAAGACTAAACCACTACAACACCGGTCTAAATCCAAGATGACGCATATGGCCTTAGTCGCCTTTAAAAGACATTACACATGAATTGTGATAAAATCTAAATTGTAATTTAAACTAAAGAAAATCGTGATAACATTTTTTGCCCATATCGCCCAGCCCTACCACCAGGGCCAGATCTGGATCTAATCAGGACCAAACTGGGTCTAAAATAGGCCTACATTTGACTATCTCTGAACTGGTTTTAAATCATGTCTAAACCAGAAAAACACTCACCCTGAAGAAGCCCAAGTACACGTACCACAGTACCACAGTTTGAGAAACAGGGCAGTAAAGGACAAAAACATTACAAAAAATGGCTCAAATTTGAGCAAACTCTTAGTTAAAAATGAATCATGCCAATGGTATTCACACTGTGACTGTCCCATAGCTTTCTCTGGCTAATGGCCATCATTGAGAGAATACAAGTCTACTGTATGTCATTTGCAGTGAGTGGGTCATCTCATGTGCAGACCAGGAAATAACACAAAATGCAAAATGATTTCAACAGAAAGCTAAGCGTGGGGAAGTCTGCCTTTCTTAATATAGGCTCTGTTCAAACCCTAAACCACCAGCACCTCATGCTCCTCCCTCCACGCCCTTTGTGGTCAGACTGGGTAAAGCGCTGCTCACTTGTGTAGTCTCCGAGCCCTTTGATTTACACGCACTATAATGGAGCTTTTTATCACGCGTGCAAGTGCTACTGATGCTCTTTTAGCCCTGTGTGCATGCGGCATAATGTATGGATGATGGATGGGTAGAAGATCACACACAAAAAAGACCAAAGCCACACATTGTGCAGCTTTAAATGACTATCATTAGCTTAGCACTAGCATGTCGTTATCTCATCTGTTCTGCTATCAAATTACAATCTTCTGCCCGGACAGTCTGGAAGAAAACATGAACACGCTTGTATTTGTTCATATTTGAGTCAGGGGATTCTTCCATTCTGATTATAGATTTACAATACGACAGCACATAACGGTGTTTTTAAGGGCATTCGTTTTTGGCAGGGGCAAAGTAAAAGTAGCATGTTAGAGGCTTGTTTCATGACGACCACACCAAGGGACAACAGCTTAAATGGTTCTCAACAGGTTTGGGGCCCACCATCACCTGAGTATGACAAACTGTGACCTAAATGAAAGTGAATCATGTAAAATATGGTATTTCCCATACAATTATTGTTAAATAAGCATGGTACAAGCCTGTTGACCATTTAAACAGATCATACAGCAAAAAAAACATCTAGGAAAAAGTTAATAAGTAGATTAGCTCATGATTTGAAGTAAATTAAGGGAATCTGCCAATGGAGCAAGATTTTTGCACTTAAATTAAGGAAAACATCATCTAAAATTAGATTAGAATTTCAATACTAAAATTAGGAATTAAGTTTTTTCTTATTTAAAATGCTACAAAACGTATTCCACTGGCAGAGTCAAAATAACTCACTTTACTCACATTCAAGTTGAGTAATTTGAACTTAACAAGATATTATTTTTTTTTACACTTCTTCAGGTTATAAATATTAAAAATCATCCCATGACCCACTTATGGGTCCCGACCAGGGATTGAACGATATATTGTTCAGTCCTAATGATATAAAATAAATAAATATATAGAAATCTGTGGTCCAAGGAGGATCAAAAGGAGAATTCAAATATCCACATTCCCAAAGTCTACTCGTGTGGCCAAGGAGTGCTCTGTACATGTGCTTTATTGTGCTGCAGAATGAATGAAATCACAAATCGAGTGCAACGACTGTATTCTGTCCAAACTGTCTCTCTCCTCTGTCTATTTCTGCACCCAGATATTACAGGATGCTCTTGGAAAATGTGTTTATTCCGGCTGCTGGGCTTTCCCTCTCATTGGGCCTGTCATTTCCTTTGGTGGATACCTCACGAGTGATTATTACATTAAGATCTGAGACGGTGCAGTGGTTTTGAAGATGGCAGGTCTTATAAAGAAGGCTGCTGTGATGTTAAACACAATTAAGTGTTTCGCATGAAAAAATATGGTGTTATTTTCAGCACTGGCATCTGTTCATTTTTTCCAGAAAATCATAGAAAAAGATTTGAATTACCTTAATACCTTTCTAGAGATTTCATTGATTACCAGCTGTGTCAGCATCAGTCTGATCAGTCTGGTTATTGCCTTGTACAGTATGTAATGAAGTAGCAGTACAGTGTGAAGTTCATATTAGTAAATGGACTAATGGGGTTATTAATGGTCCTGAAGGCTATTTGGAATTTGTATTTTCATGTTGCACCTGCCCTGGGACTGCAGATAGAACAAAACATTTTTTCTTCAAGATTCATATAATACGGTACTACGGTAATGACCTTATCTTGCGTAAAAAAGTTGAAGGGAAAAAAAATCAGGTTGAGGACCCAAACTCTAGCTACACAGGGTCAGTATTATAAAGACATACTGTGTATAAGGTGTTTCTGTGAAGACAAAGGTCACCCCTGAATGACAAAGTGTCTGATTCAACTTCACTCATGGACAGCATCATGGAAGATAAGTCCGATATCTTCACAGGGGTCGGAATTCAGTTTTCAAGTCAAAGCAGTTGCCAAAAAAAAGAAGATGAAATATTCCTTCTAGTCTGCTTTGAATCCATTCCCTAAAACTTTGTCTTTGCCTCTGTGCCACACTGCCACAGTGACCACTGACCAGGCTAATGACAGAGGAGGAAGCCGAGAGAGTGGGCATTTGACAAGGAGATAAATGGAGGAATGTTTGGAGAAGGGAGGCACACGGGAAGTGCCATAGGATTTAATTTGGACAACAAGGACGAGAGAGCTCTGACACAGCAAGGTCACGGCCTACTGTGGCAGTTGGCAGCTGCGAGATTTATGACCTGGCAATTGACATTTACCCACACAATTCAGCATTATTTTACTAGTCTTTTTTATTTGTAGAGAAAGGAACATTCCCCAAGAGTTAATATGTTATTCAGATAGAGTTGATAAGGTTCAGATTTCAGTGGGTTGAGACTCTTAATGTATCTCCAGTCAGTTACTGTTTTACCACCCACATTTCCCTGGGGACACACATTAAAGCAACATGGGAATGGCCCTGCTCTGCCGCTGTTTGGAGCCTAGTTCCCTTCGGCTTGATAATAAAAGATATACGTTATTGAATATGATAATGATCATTTTCCAGGTTATATCCTACAGAGAGCAACTAAAGATAAACATAAACATGAACCAAACCTTCTTCTTCTTCTTCTTCTTCTTCTTCTTCTTCTTCTTCTTCTTCTTCTTCTTCTTCTTCTTCTTCTTCTTCTTCTTCTTCTTCTTCTTCTTCTTCTTCTTCTATTATTTCACTCATGGTTGCGTGCTGTGAAGCCATTTATTGTCAAAAAACTTGTTTGTTTACACTTTACACTTTACACTCGAAACTAGCCAAATGTCCCTGATCAAAAGTTTACATATTGTGCATCTTGAAACAAAGATAATTTTGTCAGAGAGTCCTGTATTTCAGCTGAAGTGAGTTTTTCTTTGCTCCTGAACAATTTCCCTGGCAGTTGTTGACGGTCATGTAAACGTTTCATTATAATTTCGTTTCGCTAGCCCTTGAAACGTTACCCTGTGGTGAATAAATAGAATTTGGGAGCTCTACAGCTGTGCAGAGTCTGTCTTCCTTTGCACAACCACTAACCATGAGTGGAAAAAAAGATTTTTGTGTTATCATTCATATTCTATGAAAAATGTCCAAAAGATTAGAAGGGCATGTAAACTTTTGGCCAAAACTGTGAGAAATTCCCCTTCATTTGAGAAGCTAATGTCAAGAAATCTGCCAGTGGGGTTAATTTTTTTTAATCCAGGGTTTCCGCGGGGCATTAAAAGTCATTAAATGAATTGTGTCAGAAATAAGGCTTTAATGTCATTAAAAAGTATTAAATATAATTCAAACTGGCATTTAAAAAGTTCTTGGACAATAATGACATTGCTCAACTAATTTTACAATATAAGTTTGTCAAGAAACACAAAAAAATAGGGTCTAGTCTGGAGTTGTATCAAACTTTCTATTGAATATGGAAATTTATATTAAATATGTTCTGATTTGTGGCATTTGTAGCATTAAAATTGTAGTATTTTGTTTTTAATATATATATTTATTATTTATATTAAGAAAAAAACATCAACAAGTAAATTAAGTGCATTTTGAGCGTGATGAGATCTTTTTTGTTGATTTAAGTGTAAAAAACCTACCTCCCAATGTTTAACACCAACAACCATTTTTGGGCTGAACTGAAAATGGACCAAGACATTTCAGATATATTTCAGTTCACTTCAGTTCACCTGAATCTTCATCGTGGCGTACAATTAAATTGGCATAATTATCTGCAATTATTACAACTCGCCGCGAAGTCTGGAATGCAGCAGCTTTTTCATTCGTTCATTGGTTTCAGTTTAACTTGATCCGTCTCAATTCACATAATAAAACAAAAGGTGTGGAGTGACAGATAGAGGTGTGTTTGTACAATTGTATTCCAGGAATGTCTTCCCCACCTTTACCACAACCTACACCGAAAATGACCAGAATCTCTGAGACATCTTGCACATATCTGGATTATTTTGTCATTTACGCTGTTGAACGAAGCTCTTCTTGGTGAATTAAACGAGTGCACCTCTGCACAGTGAGAGGGTGAGGTGCGCGCAAGCCGTTTTCTGACCTGTTTCGCTGGATTCCTGCGCAGTAACTGTTACTTTGGGAGGCACAAAACAATAGCAGCTTATCTCTGAAGGCACCAGTTATTCATTTATCTGTCGTCAAGCCTGTTCGGCCGTCTCGTCTGCCTTCACCTGGTCTGATCTGTTAAAAAGCAACGTTGAAATTAGTTGAGTGGGATCACTCCAGGATTATCAGGGTTGTCAGGGGTTTTTTTGTTTTGAGATGCTAGAAGTGGACTCAGGATATTCATTGTGTTGGCTTTTAACCATTTATAGAACTGATTAGGTTCATGATCCCACTAAAGTTTAAACCACATCAAAACCTGTATATTCACCTTTTTTCTTTAATAGGTCTGTCACATCGCAACATTCTAAAGAGCCTATACTGCAGTTTAAAATTGAGGAAGTCTGTGCTAATTGTTATACTATGGTAACTGTCAAAATGCAAATTTCTAGTCTCCTGGGCCAATCCTTGTGAAACAAAAACACAAAGTTCAATGTGTTCTCTGTGAACTAAGGTCTAATTATTTTCTCATAAAGGTGTCCAAAAGTAACCTGAGCCAAATTGATAATGTGTAATCACTCCTAGTTCTCCACAATATCAGTCTGGGATTTCTCCCATCAAATTCGTCCGGGGAAAGGAGGGACATTCAAACCTTGTGCTGAGTGGGCCCAGCGCCGCCACATCTGGCAGATAAAAGATGCACAAAGCGCCTCTCGCTGTTGTTCTCCCACAAAGGAAATGGTGAATTCAACTAGAACAAATTTGATAGCAGCAGCTACGGCCAGCCCTCTCGCACGGCCATGTTTTATTTTGCCTCGGTTCGAAACTTGCGTTGTGTTTGTAACATGTAACACTGGCACGCGATTGGACCAACTGCTGGTTTTGGTGCGAACAGTGAGGCGGGAGCGATACAAGATGGATTCTCGTGTGTTTGTGAACTCACAAATATTGCGAGAATGCAGCTTGCCGGCAAGGGAAGTCCAAGTGGTGTGCATGATGTTGGCCATAAGAAAAGTATGGCAGGTTCGTGGATCCAATCACTACCAGATAATGATCAGGGAAAATATTTGTCAATTTTCTTTTTCACAATTTCTTTCAAAAACTGTTTGTTGTATTGGCACTGTGTATTTAGACTCTACATGATGTACTTAAATATGTGACTGATGCTGAGTCAGGCTCTTTATTGGCCCAGGTTGAAATATTCTTAAAACATACGTCCAAGACCAGGCTCTCACAAACTTACGGACACAAATAACAGAGGAGCCCATGATATCTGTCTGGGAACATCCTAACTGCTAAAGGAGAGGTGGCAGAATCTCTGTACTTTGTTTTTTGTCTTGGACTATATAACTGAGGATATACAGTACATGTCCTATGCGTATTCAGAATGCTATTGCCTATAAACACTGGGACTGGACTGTCTCCCAGGTAAATGCTGACTCCATATAAGATCTTTCGCTGCCCTTCCACTGAAATACAAAGTATAACATGAACGTAACCTGTTGGTGAAACATACCTGAATAAATACAGTATATAATAATAATAAAATATATAGTATAGGTAGGAAATTGCGTCTTTATTGTGAGTGGGCCGTCCTCTCTTCACACCTGACTCGTAACCCCACACATAGGGTTTCTGTCCTATGACAAATTATGTCTTTTGATGTAGCGTTGTCTTCTTCTAGGCGATGACAACGAGCTTGTTTGGTATCGCTGGAATGTTTATCGTTTGTGTTTCACCTCAGTTTAGTTTCTGTTGTTGCGTAGCCTCATATAACCTGGGCTTTAACAATATGCATTTTTACTGCCATGTCAGTTGTACAATATAGACCTTGAGACAGTTAGTGGTAGCCTCCTCCTTTTTTATGTTAAGTTCACGCTACCTTATCTGCTGGCAGCTATAGCATTTTTCATAGAAACTAAGGCTGGATTATTCCCAACTGTTTTCCACAACTTACATAAGTTATAAAACATGAATCCCAATGCTTAGGTAGGTTTGCCCAAGAGTATACTGTAAATGGGCCATAAACTATTAATCATATATTGGTAATTTAAGATAAAGTACACCAAAATAACAATATCTAAACTTTCTTCCTCTGTCTAAGCCCTATGTAGTGCCAGAAAAGTTTGTAATCTTGAGCTGGTTTTCAAAAGATTTGGATCTCAATGTAACTCTCTACAATCCTCTCTGATCTTGTTTCTTCAAAGCGGTATAAATGTTACATCAGTGTCTGAAGCCTGTACACATTACGAAACAGTAGCGATATCAGGTAGAGGTGCAAGAGGTGCAAGAGGTGCTAATGATTAGCACTCTAAAAGCCTAAAGCTTATTCACACCGAAGAACAAAAATATATAAATAATATTGTTTTTTACTTTATTGTATAATGCAAAATATTCAACTGTCAATACCACAAATGTTCAATTTTAAATGTTAAATGTTTATTTAAAAAGCGTTATGAAAGATGTTTGTCAATTACTTCTATAAATGTATTTATTTATGGTAACTTTGTATAGATACATTTCTCAGTATTCTCTTGGATACTGCTAGACGCTTGACATTTCCAGAAAAAATACAATATGGAACTGCAAATTTTGTGAGAACTTATCCATAAAAGGCTCTGTGTCTTGTTTCTTTGTTTTTTCAACTACTTGTTATTTCCAAAGGGCTTCAATACATCATCTCCCTGTATACTGTATTTTCCGAGTCAGTTTTTTCTGATGAGAATATGTAAAAACAATGCCCAGACATGAGGTTACCATTACATCCGGAGAAACGATCTCCGCACCCCACCCCACCGACTCCCCGCACCACGTAAACACAGACACGTCGGGCAAGTATCGCAAAATACAGCAAATGTTTTGGAGCAATAGAGCTTTGGAATGTGAGGTCACATAATGGGGCGTGGCCAGCAGGTTGTAGAACTAAGGGAAGCTGGATGGACAAATAACTTCAGGATAGTTGGGGCCTGTTGTGTAGTTGACTGCCATGTTAGAACGCACCATCTACGAGGGAATAATCTTGAAAATGGGCTGTGTTTTCATTGTTGTGTGAAAATGGTGGCAAAATTCCCATAATGCATTGCACTGTGATGTCAGTTCCAAAGCTCTATGCGAGAAGCAGTTAGCGCGCTAGCACATGGTTTAGCATTATGAAAGTTTGCATAAGATGAACTGAAAAAAGCATCTGTCACCATTTCAAAGGTTTATGTTTGTTTAATAGTCCAATATCTACTACAGGAAACTGTTGTTAGCTGAACCACAGAGAGATTTCCAAGAGGCCTTCAGGGGGTGCGGGATCTAAAACTTAAGCATTATTAGAAATGTACTGTAGGTCTAAATGGAACAATTATGTTTTAATTTTCATTCATTGGATATAACCTGTAAATCACGTTAGCCGTCTCTTTTCTTCTCTGCTCAAGTGTAGGTTGTCTGTTTTTCTTTCGGGTGGGTCGGCAGTCTGACTGGGTAACAACATTTGCCTGTGTGACCAGCTGCTGTCTCTGTGCAGGGGTGGTGCTGAGTGAGCCGTCCCGTCGGCGGATGATGCTGCTGGTGAACCCTCAGAGTGGGAGGGGCCAGGCTCTGTCTCTGTACAACTCTCACATCCAGAGAATGCTCCATGAGGCGGGTGTCCCACATACACTGGTCATCACAGGTGAGTCTAAAAACTGTGTGTTCATTATAGTGTCCCAAACTTTGAATGAGAGTGTGCATATTAGTGAATACAGCAGCCCAGCGTGTTTATGCATGTACAGTATCTCATTATGTTCATTCATATTTCTCAATTAAAAAGACAGAAAGGTTACAAATCACTGCAAATCATACTTCTGTAACTTCAGATAAACAAAAGCAGCTGCGTCATAAAACCTGTGTAGAAAGTGTAGAAATTAAAATAATGTGGCCAACCAACCAACCAACCAACCAACCAACCAGCCAAGAGTATGACCATCGACAATGCTTTGCTAATATTAGCTCGGTCTGAAAAATCTGCAGTGCCATTGCCTTATTCCTGTGTTCATCTCTTTAGTGTGCCCTGTCTTTAAGAGGAAACTAATGCCATGTTCTGCTTCTGAAAGTTCACACTCTCAGAACATGACAGAGCCTGAGCAATCTGAGGAGTCTCTGTATTTGCATCGTCACAGGGATTAGATCACAATTGTATTTTCATTTCCTGGCTGTTCATTTCATGATTCCGTTACGACAAACAGTTGTCTGTGAGTTTACATCATGATGTGGTAAAAGCTCCCATTTTGAGACTTGCTTATGTTTAGAGTGGTTGATGCCGCTTACAGTAATTGCACGTTGGCATAAGTTTTTACTGAGTTTAGGTTTCTTTCCACTGGCAAACCACAAAAGATTGTCCATGTTTAGACCGGAAGGACTTGAAAGTGAGGTGCACACATTTTTGGTTCATAATGTGGGCCATGGTCCTATCTTGCAAATTGTAAATACTGTATGTACAGGGGTCCATCTATTGCTCCACAAAGGTTATATCATGTCTGAAAATAGTACATCAGCTTGATTTCAATTGTTAACCATTATTAGGGTTGGGTCATTATGGAAAAAAAAAATCACGATTATTTTTGCCACATTGAAAGATCTCGATTCGATTTTTGTCTTAGTAAGAAAATAAAAATAAAAATAAATAAATATGGCCTTAACTATAGCATCAGTAATTATACAGAGTACAGGATTTTTACTTCCGGCACCAGAAAGAGCCTGGGTAAGGGCAGGACTGTGGAGCTCCATTGGCATAGAGTTGACTTCATTTCAACTCTTTCAACGCTTGCATAGGGAACGAATGGGAGCAGGTCGCACCTTTCGCTCCTGCCGCTGTTGGTGTGTAGGGCTGGGTACCGTTCATTTTTATTCGATACTAGTACTTTAACAATACTTGGTTTACGATACTGATACCTGAACGATACTTTTTTCGATACCTATACTAAATTATTTGTCATCTACACAAAAAAGTTAATATCTAGATAAGTTTAAATGACCCAAATTCATCTTATTTATCTCAATTTGAGCTGTTTTGACGAGTGAAGTTTTAGTCTACTTCTACTTATATATGTTTTCGTGTTTTATCATTTATTTTAGCTGAAACACAGGAAGTCACTTTCCTTAGTGCAGTCTCAAGACCCACCAGGCAGACAAATTCACAAATATTTTTTCGGTACCTGTTTTCGGTACCAATTTATTTTTCGATACCGGTCGTACCTTCATTATTTTTTCGATACCATACTGGTATCGTTTAACGGTACCCAGCCCTATTGGTGTGATACATTGTCAATTGAAATGACTCCATCATCCAAATCAGGCATGACCAAGAACTACAAAAATATACCCAGGTCTTTTTTTATTCCTTTGTAGTCCCTTCAGTGCTTGTTATAGTCTTTGTCAGTGTTCGTTAAGTGTGATTGCAACTAGCTTACGTGGGGTCACAGGTTTCGGACTTTATTTTATAATTTAACAAATGGTTTGTCACCAACATGTAACATAACAAAGATTTAGGTACCAAGATTTACCAATTTTTCAGTATTTTCCATGAAAAGGCTGCTACTACAACACAATTTATGACGACGCAATCATCATGATCATGATATTCATGCAGGATTTCATGTACCATTATTTTGAAGTGTTACCAAAGTTTTGTATTCTGTAAGCTGAATCATCCTGTGAACTGTTCTTTCCATTTTGGTTATTTCCAGGAAAAAAAGCAGTGAATTTTGCAGCCCTGTATCCTGCTTATTGCATAAAAACTACTAAATGTGTTTTAGGTTTTGTTTCCATGAAATAAAGTAGGAGAAGTCAAAAGTGAATTTTGCAGCCCTGATTCTTGTAAATTACATAAAAATACCAAACGTAATATAGGAGTATTTCCATAGAATTAACTTCAAATATGAACTTAAGTTGTGAAGTTACACTATTACACAATACAGGTGTAAGATCATAGGAATTATACAGACTACTGTATTATTACCAAGTTGATAAATTCATGGAAGACTCTTACATGTTATGGAACTATCATAGTAATTACATATAAATTAGTAATACTCCCATCATATGATAATAACACCAAGTAATTATGCACAAACTCAGAAAGGTGATATCACAGAAATGACTTTACATTAATACCTTGATTCTAAGTTATGTAATTAACCTTGACATTGTAATTATGGTGTAATTTCATGGAAATTAGAAAGGAAATACATACAAATAGTACTTTATTACACCATCACCATAGTTATCATCATAATATAGGGAAATGTCATAGAACTTTCATGTGTAATTACACATAAATTCCATGTTATTACCTTTTGGTTACCATGCTATTACCTTAATATTACCACATTATTAACGATTCGTAATGTAAAGTGCTACCGATGTAGTTTGTCCCTGTATATGTCTCAGCCTCACACTCTGACAATTAAAGCTCACCACGTGATTATCTACAGCAGCCTTTTTTAATATCGCGATTTGATTAAAATTCGCTTAATATCCCAGCCCTAACCACAATCCTCCCCAATATAACAGTAACCAACAAAAAAGTTACCACTCCTAAAAATAGCCTGGGTATGCGTGTTAATTTACCTGAACTAGTGTCTGAATGTACAATATGCCCTTGTTTTTGCCACGTTTGGATGTGTCCCTATCAGCCGCATTGCACAAGAGATCTGCATGACTCCGACCATTTAGTCACAACCCACTGCTTCTCCCAGTGGCCCACAGTCATCTGCGTGAACTTACAGCCGCACTGCTTCGTTTCATGTCATTTCGAAAAGCCGTTTCAGCCTGCGCCTATTTGAGGAAAAGTGATGTGGCTTGACTGGTTAAAGTAAATTGATTCCTCTTTTGTGTGGAGTTTAGAGAAGCTAGGTTTACAACAATGGGCCGGGAAATCCGATCTGTCTCTGTGGACGCGGTGCAGGCCTCACGTGGGGTCATGTTGCCGCTTCATTTACATAGCAGAGCAGCACGGAGCAAAAGAAAATCCCCCTGACAAAGACGGCGATCAGGTGTGAAATGTTGAATCGCAATGATGAGAGTATTGTGTTGTAGTAGTGCAGATGAAGAATTTGTTTGTGTAGGCGTGAGAAAAGCACAACTCAAGAATGTGGGGAATCAACATATTTTAGATTGTTAATCATGTGAGAAGAAAATCAGGTCCACCTAAAGTGCAGAGGGCGATGCCAGACGAATTAAACTAATCACTGTGAAGCCAGATCTGGTTTGTAACTATCTCACAGGGGAGCGCAAAAATATTTATTCAACATTAAAGTTACTTAAATTTAGCTCTTAACAACTATTTCAGTCATGCTTTATTGCTATTTAGTGATATGTCAAAACCAGTGGTGATGTACTTGTGGATCTGTACTTTACTTGTGTAGTATTTTTGTTGGCAGCTTATTATTTTCACTCCACTACATTTAAAAAAAGCTCTCGTTATTCGTTACTTACAGAGTCCAGACAAGTTGTCGCGTTGTGGTTTTTTCTCTGATTTAACAGCATTGTCATGTCCACTCTGGAACAGAAGGTGGCGCTGTGCAGGACAGGTGCCACTAACCATACCATTTCTTCTATTCTTTGGTCATTTATATCTGCACGAGTTAAACCAGAGTGAACTGATCAGGAAAAGACTCAAATACATCTTCAGAAGTATTGCTTATTCATATGTTTCATGTTTTTGAATATTCACAAAACTCATTTAAAACGAAATGTACTTTTTACTTTAAGTACATTTTTCACTGGGAAACTTTCACTTTCATTGGTGTAATATTTGATCTTCACCCACCACTGGTCAAAACCAATGTTTTTGGTAAAGTTTGAGAATTACAGTTAAATGCATTATACCAAATTTTATTATTATTATTACAAATAATAAAAGAGGGAGTGAGTAAATTGACTTGATATTTGTGGCTTTTCACACACATTTCTAAAATGTCACTTCTTCATACAAACAAGTTTATAAGAGCATTTCACAACTAGTGGGGTCACTTTTTAGGCTCATTGCAAGAAAACCTGGCTGCAAAACCATGAAAATGCTTTATATTGAGATGTACAGTATTATTTACATAAATGTCTGAGTTTACAATATGCTAAAAGAGGACAAAACAAATTTCATTCTACTACTAGGGAAAAATCAGGTGTAGTGTCTTTAAAACTGTTGTTACTCAGATTTCAGAGGTGGTTTCACAAATAATCAAATTCTGTCTGTAAAGTATACATTGTCCTACAGTATATACGGTATGTTGACCACTGGATTCATGCCTCTGCATCACGTGGTTTCGGCCTGCGTTAATTCGACAGAGTGCTTCTGGATAACAGGTCAGTCTCATTGGCAGATCACCAGACGCCTCATTTAAAAGCATAGATCAGCTTTCCCTCCCGCAGTGACACCTGAAGGGAGCGGGCCAGGAGCATTAGGTCTAGATTGACCTCAGATTGTACCCAGGAGTCGAATAAATTACCTCCACAATCTCCTTGAGCATTCGTCAGGAGAGCCGCGACCTTTGCCCCTTTTATCGGCAGCTGATGACCAGCAGGGAAGGTCTTCATGATGGATGCGTGTTTGAGGGTGCACCTGTTAAAACGAGTGTGTTTTTGCAGAGCGGCAGAACCACGCCCGCGAACTGGTGCGGGACACCATGAACCTGGCCCAGTGGGACGCTCTGGTCATCGTGTCAGGGGATGGACTCCTGTTCGAGGTACAGTTCAAACTAAACTCTTTTGTGTCGATTATTCAGCAGAAAAACAGAAATGTCATGCAAAATGGATGCTTTGGGATGTATTTGTCCATGGATAAATGTTTAAACCTTATTACACACAATAGGCTAAAACTTCCAGGTAGGTATTTCTGATCCAAACAAGCTAAAGATCTGACAAAGGGCCTGTGGGAACTGCGGTTGCCCCGTTGTCATTGATGTATGGGTCAAATGAAGAAGTAAATAAACAAGAGTGTTTTGAAATTGGGCTGTCATTCACGATTAATTGGTATTCGATTAATTATTTTTTACGATTAATCGGTTGGTGCATGGAAAGTGTAATTTTTAAAAAACATTTTGCCACATGAAGCTAAAGTGACGCTATTTGAGGACGTGTTGATAGAGTAAACTTAAATGTAGTGTCCAGGATGCTCTTGGTGCAAGTTTCACATGTTATTCCTCATTTGAAAGCTAAGAACTTCTAAAATTCAGTCTGGGGTTGTGAAAGTGAGAGAGCGAGAGAGTCCTCTTTCTGCTCTGATTAGATTATGGTCCAAGATTTATCTAATATTTGGAGCAATTGAAGCTAAAATATTTGCAAAAAAACTTATATATAACCAATGACCAATGCCTTTTAGAGACAACATAGTTTGTTGTTTTTTTTTTCGCAATAAACATTCATACTCTGTCTAAGTCTGTATATCCCAGAAATGATTAATCTATTACTAAAATAACAACTATTTAATCGATTAGTTGTTTCAGCCATATTTTTTAAATCAACACATCAGTCCCCTCCTCACACTAATGTATCCTATTCCTTTATAGAAACATAACTATTGATCATTAAAGTACAAAACAGGCACAATCTTCTAGGTGAAACTTTACAGTAGCTACCCCTGAACAGATTACCTTTACCTCTGTTAAAAGCTGTCCTCTGTGTCTTTCAGGTGATTAATGGCCTGCTGGAGCGTCCCGACTGGGAGGAGGCCATCCAGATGCCCCTGGCCATTCTCCCTGGAGGCTCCGGCAATGCTCTGGCAGCATCAGTGCACCACTACTCTGGGTCAGTCCTGTTCACAGTTTAACCTGTTCTTTTCTACTGCAACACTATAATCTGTGTTTTTTGCCCCCATGACTTTGAGTTTTTGCATTTGCCTTTTGCATGTGGGTAAGTCCAGCTTAAATCATATGCTTATGCAACCGGGGTCAGAGCCAAATGTTCAAACTTGTCATAAGAGGGCTTGACAGAAATGCACCACTGTAGTGTCCAAAACAAAACCGTGCTACATCATATCAAAGTCATCGCAAGTAGTGGAATATAATAATATTAGTAATTAATTTAGTAATCAATATGCTGTGGTTCATGACTCATTTACATTTTACATATAGGTCCTTTCTTGGTAAATTTTGACACCTGTTTGTTAAGTGGAGCACTACATTAGTCATTAGTTGCACCGCTCCTCATCAACCTCCTCGAGCACAGAGGTAACTGTCCATTACTGGCCTGTCTCAAAGACATTGTAGTCACGAGTTTCACCCAAAGTCCTTCAGAGCTGAGTCACGGCTGGAGGCTTCAGGCTCTCCAAAAGAAAATGGTTCTTCCATTATTAATGATTTGCTCATTTGGCTGATTGGCTGCAGTTCATTCGACCAAAACACTGAGCAAAAAGCAGCCGAAGGACACTGAGATCAGAGAACAGTAGTGATAGCCAATGCAAGCAGAGCAGTTATAAAGTGGTATTGGATCTCTGGTTTATTTATTGAGTTATTTAAAAGTGCTTAATCTGCTTATCAGAATCAGAATAGATTTTATTGCCAGTGTCAGTGAAAGAATCCACAAACCTTTCTTTGGTGCAATAGTGCAAACATAAAACTTGTAATAGTGATAAATACAGGAGTGTCTTAAAAAGTAGGTTACATAATTTAATAAGTGAAAAGCATCTAAAGCAGGAGTCTCCAACCTTTTTCACCCCATGAGCTACTTTTGCATACCAAAAATGGCAGTGATCTACTTATGCTTCAAAGAAACACGTGTATCTAGAGTCAAGATTATTATAATTCAACACAATAAAAGAAAATTACAGTCGCTTCTGCTTTTGATGTTTGGAGATGTTTTGTTCAAAACAAAAAAATGCATCTAGAATTGGACTCATTAAGCATATGTAGTAATGTAGAAAGCCTTTGGCGAGCTACTTGGAAAGGGCTGGCGAGCTTCCGGTAGCTGATAGTATCAATAATCATACTATTAAAGTGCAATTCAAATACTTTCCATCAAACGCACAGCAGTTTTCATTTGAGCTGAGCCCAACATGTGACGGGGACAGTTGAAATCACGTTACAATATTATTTATTACACATTATTCGGTACAATAATGTGATCCAGACACATGATTAAATGTGGAGGCTGATGTTGTAGGTGTTTGACAGTCATTGGTAGTCATTTATCAAGACAAGTGCAGGCTGTGAAATAAAATGTGCTATTTTGTGTGTTGCGTCTGATTTAACATTTGTAATTCTGTGTATTACAGTTTTAGAGCCACACAGCTGATATGTGTGAATGCTGCTTGAGTAAAAAATGCACAAACGGCTGTACAACTGCTCCACTTTTGTACGTACTACTCGTTTGGCATAAGAGCAAACTCTTGGGAAATGACCCCAGTGTGTGTTAAAGTGGTGCAAAAAGCAGCTGTGATTGAGGTTTGAGGTTAAAAAGCCACAGCACAAACTCATTTATGTTTCAGATCTTGGCCACTAATAATAGAAACGGTTTCTAGTGAGAAATCAGTCATAAAATTACACTCCTAAAATCACATTTTAAGTAGTACTTGCAATTTAGTTTAGTTTATTTATTTGTTTTGAACAATACACTGTATCTGTGTAGGTTCTCAGTCACACAGAATATCGTTAAAGAAAATAAACAAACAAAAAACAATAATGCAATGGTATTGTACAAAAAGGAGCGAGGGGAAGTTTCAGTTTTCTCTCTCAACATGCTGTGAACGTATCTATGCTTCCTTCAGTTCAGTAAAAATAAAAATAGCTGCAACCAGTGTCATAATATCAAAAAATAAGAAAGAGAGAAACCTATTTATTTTGCCCTGATGTCATCATTATATTTGAACTGCTTTATGCTACACATGTTTTTATGTCCTCACAAACATTATTCCACAGTCACAGTCACATTAGAAAGACAAAATATTTTCCTACTTCCTCAGATTTGATACATTTTAAAGGAGACATATAATGCTAAATCGACTTTTTTAAGCTTTTAACCATGTTGTAATGTTGTTCCCTAAAACACACCTGGAGCAGTATTTCACTTCATTCACGCAGTTTTGAATGAATCCTGTTTGCCTTGCTCCTGTCATGTTGACTTCTGCAGCGCTTGGTTTTGTATTTCCTGGTAACAATTACGTCATTGTTCAAACCCCCAAACTGTCCTCTGCATTTTAAAAGCCAATAATCCAAAATTGATGAGTTCTGAGTCATTCTGTCTCATAGCGTGGACCCAGCCACTCCGTAGCACTACAGCCATATGTTTAAATCAAAGCTGTATGTTTGTTTTTTACAATGCGGTTCCCCCTGTTGCCTGTAGGGGCGCTCCAGGCCAAATCCTCATCAGCCCTGACACATACTATATTTGAGCATCGTGTCATCTTCACAGAGGCATTATTTGAATTTATAAAATGTAAAATATCAATGCACAGACATCCTAATGAAAGATTTTAAGCCTGTTTTTAAGATTTAAATGGATGATATGTCCACTTTAAAGTTATTTTGGCCCATCAACAGTTATCACCCTTCAACTGTATATTGAATAGAGGTGGGAGCCTCTGGGAACCTCACGATTCCATACGATATGCGATACACGGCTCATGATAACGATATCCTCACAATAGACCCTGTGCACGACGAAATGCCAACTTCCGGGTTTCTTACCGGATGTTGAGTTCGGAGTGTCCTCCTATATTCAACGCATTGAAATACGCTGTAAA
>OMNZ01092054.1:0-11336 GCA_900303255.1 Lesueurigobius sanzi
TATTCTTTGATTTCACTTATTTTAATTGTAAACCGCATTTCCTGACAAATGCCTGCTGTAATTATCCATTACTCATATTTATCATATTCATATTATTATACTTCTACTAATTAGCTCATCATCTTAATTTTATTTTCACGCACAAATTTGGTTGATTGACAGGAGGGGCGGGGCCCCACCGCCCATAATGGACCAGCCGCCACTGCTGACAGGTGTGGTTTATGGATCCTCTGGAGACTCTGTTGCTGTTTTGTCTGAATAAAAGAACTTAGCGGGTCAGGAGCTAAGTTGTTGGTACATTTGAATATTAATTTGAGAAAGCATAAATTGCTATAGCTTTCAAAACTTAGCAATTTATGCTCCTCAAGAATATTGCAGTGATGGTAGCGCATTGGCTTTTTGCTTGGTGAATTCTGCTTCACAATGACAACATCAAAGGACCACAAAACGATGTCGCTATGAACGGTTGGCCGCCACAAGCCAGTTATCCCTGTGGTAACTTTTCTGACACCTCCTGCTTAAAACCCGACAGGTCAGAAGGATCATGAGGCCCCACTTTCACGGTCTGTATTCATGCATTCATTCGGTATTCATATTAATTTTACCGGTGGAGCTGGCTGTGAGCACGGCCAGGGCCCAGTGAAATCCCAGGATGCCGCGGTTCTCGGAGCAAAGCCGGTCCAAACTGAACTGGACCAACTGGTGCAAAGACTGAGGCAGCGTCTGGAGACTATCATTCAGCTGAAACACAAATGGAAAAGATGAATCATCGCCTCGATTCTCAAAATAAATAATAATACAAGTAAGTTTTGCGTTTCAATTTTCCATCTTTCAATACAGCCGCATGTTAAAGTAGAAAAAAATCTGAATTATAATAATATAAATGGCTTACAAAGTGTTTTACTTAAGAGAATTTACGTTGATTTGGACAATTTTGAAATAAGAAGACAAAAAGAGAAATTAACTTGTACACATCTTATTTTAAATATTTTCAAATCTGTACAGTAGTTAATTTAAAAAAATGAGTCACATCATTCTCAATTTTAAGAATATAAAGATTAAGAAGGTACTTTGTCGAATGAGGCGAAGTTCCTGAGGTCTTCACAGGCCAAGTGCAGATACAGAGGGCTTCCCGCTCCCTTCTTCATGATCAGAGTCTGCACCTACAAGTTTACAGAAAAATGATAAGTCAAGTAGGGTTATTATGATATCTGCCTGGAGCTTCCCCTGCAGCAGCAGCGGCGGAAATAGCTTCCACTTTCATCAAACAGCAAAGCTAGAAATGTTGTGGCGCTGTGAAGAACACACTTCAGCGCACGACTGTCAGAATGGATCCAATGTTGGATTTGGGGCAGAAGTTTAACAACCAATTTTCGTTTTTTCTTATAACGCAATATAGCCCAGGAAATACAGATCAGAGCGCCACAGACGTAGAAGAAGAAAGGATGAAACAAAGTGTCAAGAATTACCTGAGATTTACTCAAAAGTGTGTCATGTATCCTGTATGTTACAACATTGTTTAAAGCTTTAAAAAGTTGATTTTTCTTTTTATGTCTCCTTTAATTAACCTGTTAAAGGGCATGTTGCGCCCATGATACGTGGAAACACCATGTCTTTTTGTAGTGCCCTGTGAACAGCATAGCATGCAGCCTCATAGTCTTCCTACCGATCAAAAGGTCTGTCCTTTCCCCATCTTTTCAACTATACGTAAGTTGATTTAAGCCACAACAACATAGTGCAATGGCCACAAAGTTTTATCGAGCCTTAAAACAAATAAACTTAATTATTTTACCTACGATTTACGTCTTGTAATCCGTAATAACGTCCCAATGTGTTAGGTCTCATTCTGTCCATATCCGCCTGTTGGATGGATAACTCTGAATGTGTGGACTGTAAGGACTGTAAGGCACTGGGTAATATTTGCAGTTATCATCCTATAATGTCGGTCAGAACAGACTTAAGTTGACTACACCCCACTGGGGACAATGATGAGGACACCTGGCTGTATTTCAACATCTTGTATTGAACATCAGCAGCCAGAACGGTAAGTGGCTACGGGTAGACACTGCAGGCAAGTCTCAATTTTTCAATTTTCAGGTTTTGGTCCAGTTAGCTCTCTTAACATATACATATTCACCTGGAAATAAATAAATTACCTAATTTATTTCTCTCACAACAATAAGATTTACACATCATTCTGGGGATGGCGGTGCCAACAGGAAGGTGGCAGCTGGAACACAGTGTGTCCTTCTATACTGCTATAGTGTTACTGGTACATATTCCTAAGGAATATTTAATGAATAAATGTGTTAATTGAATGGACCGGTGACTGGTGGTTATTGGCAGGGTTTGGTATTTGCAATTATCAGGATGCTAAGGGCTCCTCTGTCCTTTCTCTGACTCATTTTAATGCATTTTCTCACATTGTTGTGATAACACCTCGACTTACAAAGCCTTCAGAAAATTTTTTTAAATGTGGCTCATTAACACCTACATCTGCCAGCACATAAAGACAAGCCTGTTGTGGTGTTTCACCATAATTGGTGTGTAAATCTTTAGAACACATATTCTTTTATTATTGTAGCTGTAGGTATTATGTCCTCTGTATCTTTAACAGTTTGTTATATACAGTATATTGTCATGTCATGGACTAGTCTCGTCATGTGTCCTACTAATGATGTGTTGTTTTTTTTTTCGTGTAAATGTATTTTAGTGCCATTTTACATCATGGCTAGAGGACTACAGATGAAAAATAGCTTTCTGGCTAATTCTTTTTTTTTTTTAAACATGTCTAGTCATGTGTTTTATGAAATTGCACTGTCCCCTTTCAAATAAACTAATCTAATATTATCGAGTAGCATCTACAAACTCCAAACTTCAGAGTGTTTTTTCAATATCCAATTCCTAGCCTGATTTATTGAGTTTTGGACTCCACAAAACCAGGTAAAATTTGCTTCTTTTTTTTTTTTTTTCACGATTAACTCGTTTATCAAAAATTCTATAAGATATTCAAAAATATCTGAACAAATCTATCTATGTATCTAAAAAGGCAACAAAATAAAACCTTCAATTTTAATTTGTCTCTATACATTATTTAGATTTCATCACCAAAGGTTTGTCCATTTTACACATACTGTAGATTACGTAGTAGACCTAGTACCTGGTTGTTGAAGGCGGAGTCACTGAGCTTCTTCCCAAAAGAGTCCAGTCTTTTCTGGACGATGTCTCTGCGGTCGGTCACAGTGAGCTGAGCCAGAGTGAACAGCAGAGTGCTCCTTTTCTTCGACAGAGTTTGAATGAGAGACGAGGAGGTCGGGACGCTAACGACTAGACACACTCCCTGGAAATATAGACCACACACACATGAGGGAGAGAGATAATGGATTTAGAAATTAACTTAACATCATCATTTACAGACTTTTCAGGTCGCAAATCTCCAAATATATACAGTATGTGAACAAACGGTGAACAGTAAAATGAGTCAAAATTTAAAATTTGATTAGAAAACATGTCAAATTTCTATTCTTCTGCGAAAAATTATCCAAAAGCTTCAAAACACATCATTCTGACCTGCGGGAGGTGCTGTGGGATCCAGTCAGAGATGATGTGCCCGGAGCCGTCCAGAAGAAGATCCACTCCGTCCACGAGAATCACCAGAGGACTGTTTTTATTACACTCACTCAAAACTGAATGAAACTCAGACACCAGCTCCCTGAGAGGAAAGAGAATGCCAATTTTGAATTTCAAGTCGTTGCTGATCCTAGCTCCTGTCACTGTCAACCAGTGCAACAAGTGGACCAAAATAAGTGCCGGTCAGGGGCGTGCTGGGACAAGGGGTTAGGGTGCTAACCTTATAAGTTTGAGACAGTGGGATCGATTCCCTGCAATGTCTTTCTTTTTTAACATGGGCCACACACATGATCTGGGCCAACAGAACCAGTATTATACTAATTAAATGTAGACTCTTAGTTATACACTTTTGTTTTACACATCGCTCATGTTTATTTAGCACCTGTCTTTAGTTTGTCTGCTGCTCGCACCGGCTGCTCACTGATGCTGCATCTCTCCCGTGCCTTGGACCATACCAACGTGCTCTAAACCAGAGGGGTGTTTTACTTCTCATGGTATCTCAAACGCATGGTGCAAAAGTTATTTGGTAGATTTACATGAAAGTGACGTTATTCATGTCTGAAACAGCCCCAGGCTCCTGCTGCAGCCCAGTTACAGCCTATAGGCCTCTGACAGCACAACTGAGACAGTGCAACATCAAATACAATTTTCTCTGGCAGCCCAAAAGTGAGGCGGCCCACCGGGAAACGTCCCGACTCTCCCGATTACCCAGCATGCCACTGGTGCCGGTATTCTATTTCCCCTCATGCAATTATATCTCAGTAAGTAGCATTCTTGTTTTTGAACGAAGGGTTGTTGGTTCGAGGCTACATGGTGTACTTTTTCCCATGAGGTTGCCACAAACATATTCAAGGACCTTTTATGGGCTATACAGGAGTCACCAGACCTCCATGAAAAAATAAAACATCATTTTATTCGTAGCAGCGCCAGGAATTTATAATTTCTTGGTGCACAGCGAGCAAAGAGGTAGGACGGCCCGGGGGTTGGAGGGGTGGGGGGAACAGATGAGCGTATCAGAAACTACAGCGCACAGTATAGTCCCTGTACTATGCCAGCACTGTATTTGCGTCCCTCCCTCCTCTCCTTCTCTCTCCATCTGTTAGCGCCGCGGCAGGACTGCGCTCCACGTCTCTTGTGTGGCATTGTGTTTAACACAGATTTAGGGGCACTTTACACGATAACGCTCCGGGGTGAAAAACGTAAAACATTTCATCGGATGTCCATGTCGTTTAGACGGTAACGGCGTTTTGGGGGCTCGAAAACGGAAAAAAGTGAAAACTCCCTCCAGAGTGGAAAACTGCAAAACAATCCGCTCTGGCCTCACCGTGTAAAGGGTTCAAAGCGCAAAACTGCGTTTCTCTGGGGGGACATTAACTATTAAATTAAAACAAAAAACAAAAAAAAGAATTTATTATTATTATTAAGTGAAATGTTTTCTTCTTCCTAAGGGGGGCGCAACAGAAAAGAAACACTGCATTAACTGAAAATTCTCTGTCAATATTTTGAGTTCTGACTCTTTTGAAAGATTGAAAATCAAGCCATCGTCATCTTTTACCAGTTTACACATACGTTTTAACACATGTTCCATGATTCTGCTCACAAATAATTTTTAGATTAATTATTGAAGGATGAAAATAGCT
Organism: Lesueurigobius sanzi; assembly: GCA_900303255.1. Lineage (NCBI taxonomy): Eukaryota > Metazoa > Chordata > Actinopteri > Gobiiformes > Gobiidae > Lesueurigobius > Lesueurigobius sanzi. The sequence goes on from OMNZ01092054.1 coordinate 5,271, forward strand.
CATGACAGACTTGTACAACGCTGTCCTTCAAAATGACAGAAAAAAATATCCCTAGCGAAACCACTGCTTCCAATACATGTTTCCTCAAGCTTTGACAACAGTGTGTGCCTTAACAACACTTACTGATATGAACGAGGCAGTGCTGTTCCGTCTTCATCATCTCCAATTCTCCTGAAACTTTTAAGGAGAAACCGCAGGAGGTTTTCTGCAGAGCGAGCCGATTGGCTGGCTGCCGCGGAGTAAGCGATGACATCACGGGTTAGTTTCTGCTTGGGTTGCGATGATTGGCTCGCCGCCGCAGAGTAGGACTTGACTTCACGGGTCGGTTTCATCTTTGTGGTTTTAAGAGCGTGTCCCAAAGCGGCCTGTGGAGAAACGAATGGGATTTGTTGTTATTGAAGGTAATATTAACACAGAGACGGGCTGCAATATGGTGGTCTCAACTTATAGAGTGCTTTTCCACCTACAGTTGTGCTCAAAAGTTTACATCCCCTGAATATGAATGATATTTTTGAACACAAAAACCTTTATTTCTCTCATGGTTAGTGGTTTGTGTGAAGCCATTTATTGTCAAAACACCTGTTTGTTTACGCTTTTCAACTAGAAATGAGCCAAATGTCCCTGATCAAAAGTTTACATATTGTGCTTCTTGAAACAAACATCAATTTTTTTCAGAGAGTCCTGTATTTCAGCTGAAGTGAGTTTTTCTTTGCTCCTGAACTATTTTCCTGGCAGTTGTTGAAGGTCATGTAAACGTTAGATCAGGGAGATTTGAGTCGTTTCTGTTTCATTATGATTTAAACTCAGTTCTTTGGCAATAAATGGCATCACTCAACCAGTAACCATGAGTGGGAAAAAGATTTTTGTGTTAGCACTCATTTTCTATGAAAAATGGCCAAAAGATTACAAGGGTATGCAAACTTATGAGCACAACTGTACATGCTTTTACAGGGTCTAAGAATGAGTTTACAGAGCTCCTCTCACTCCCCCTGCTCCTTGTGCAGCAAACCTAGATGCTACTTGTTTGTTCATACAAATACCAAAGTTTCACAGCTGTCAGTAGTCTACAAAGGCACAGATAAAACAGGCTATGTACTCCATACTTGCACCAGTTTAGAGCACTGCTGAAGACTAAAAAACAAAAACATTATTCCAATCCATTGATAGTTACCATGAAGACGGTTTTGCCCTCTCCAGGCCCCGCCTCCAGGATCAAGACGCCTCCTTTAGTCTGGGCCTGTTCCACCAGAGACGCTGCTGCAGAGAGGAGTTTGGATCGACCGAAAAACTGTTGGCGCAAACCCTCCTGATGCACCTCCTGCTCAGACATCTCCGAATCCACCGAGGACTCATCCACCGACTGGAAATCACACGCAGAAGAAAAGAAAGTTGAACTGAAACATTGGATATTATGGAAAAAAGAATAAAGGCATGAATGAGCTTAGTTTGTTTTTCTTTTAACCAACATCAGACTAAGCTAAAACAAAGCTGCTTTGTGGCTTCTCTTTTTTCCATGTAATTACTGCTCCATCTTGGTAATAAATCTAAACGCTCAGAGCTAACAAACGATGAAGTAGATGGAAGTGGGGGCTATGAGCAAAAACAGCTCCAAGGGGTTTGATTTGGCCCATGAGAACAGCAGGTCCTTATGAATATTGGTGTACAACATTCTTTAATCCCTTTGTATGTGTTCATCCCTTTGCATGATAATACAATAGAGTAGGGGTGCCCAAAGTGGGGTCCGTGGGCCAAATTTGGCCCTTCAAGGGGTTGGATTCGGCCCTCGAGATGGTGCTTAAATTTGTAAGGAGTATTTATTTCAATTCATTTGTTACTGAATAGACTGTCAATAGTACCTAGTCAAAACAACATGTCCTATTCAAAAGCATACAGTAATTAAAGGAAAAACATAGATCTGTTTAAATTTGGTAAATTTACTGTACATGTGAAACAATATTGCTTTGCTAATTTGGCGATCTGTTGCCTAGTTTGGCCCTCCATGGAAAAAACTTTGGGCATCCCAGCCATAGAGCATCTATACCAGTGTTTCCCAACCTTTTTAAGAAATAAAAATCACAAGGCACCCCACTAAACAAAAACGCCACAAAAAGCATATTTATTGAAATATAATGGGCATTCCCTGAGTTCCTAACCCAGTCAATGCAATCAGTGGAATGTGAAGGGAAATAAGACTTTCCAGTTGTTTACCTGCTGTCTCACACAGTGGTATTTCTGTGTGTGAGAACACATCATATCAAATCACATAATCACACATCAATAACCCACTTGTCTCATTCGGAGCACAGAAGCCAGACAGTGGGCGAGATCACCCTCTAGATTCTCCCACGTGGTTTTTCCTTGCCGCGGGGGAGTGTCTAATGTTGTGGGAAACCCCAGGCTGACATTTCATTGACAATTCATTGTTTGACGTTTGATTTTTGTTTTGTGTTTGTACCGACCTTTGAGATGACTCCTGTTGTGATATTGGGCGTTACAAAAACTGATTGATTGATTCTAGAATAGGGCTGCACGATTTTGACAAAAAACCTAATTGAGATTTTTCTGACAGAAATTGCGATTGCGGTTAGATTTGCGATTTTAATATTATTCTTAAGTATTGACTCGGCACGGGATGGTATAAAATTTAGTCTCACAATTTCCTTGATTCAGCCGTAGTTGAACTGACTTCTTGTTGAAATGTCTTCTTAAGTGATGAGGCAAATTATGAAAAAAAATGCTGCAATCAACTAATCGTGCCTTGTTTTCATCGCGGCTACCAACATTATTGGTATATGGCATATATTATTGTCACAGCCCTAGTATTGTCAGCAAAATATACTTTTAAAACTGCTATTATACATTGCAGAAGTACTCATTCATCATATTTCAGCTTCACGAAACGCTGGAGATGCAAGACAGAAAATTGGTTATTGCAGTATTTAAGATCGCGATGTTGATTCGATATCGATCAATCTTGCAGCTCTGTTCTAGAACGTGTGATTGTTCTACCTGACCACTACACGTAGATCAGGACCAGGGCCGTTGCACCGCCCTGGTTGGGAAACACGGATCTATACAATGGACAAGGAGCGTGACTTCCCCCATAGCGTTCAGTGCTAAAGGAAGCTCATTCATGCGCAGATGGTAGAGCGGGTCGTCTCATGATCAGAAGGTCGGGGGTTTGAATCCAGGCTCCTGTAGGTGCAGACTGCCGTTGTGTCCTTGGGCAAGACACTTCACCTACCGCCCGTATGAATGTCATGTGAGAGTGGTTGGAGGGGTCGATGGCGCAGACTGGCAACCTCGCTTCTGTCAGTCTACCTCAGGGCAGCTGTGGCTACAGTAGTAGCTTACCACCAGTGTGGAGTGAATGAATAATCACAACAGTGTAGCGCTTTGAGAAACTTGTCACACAGGCTTGTAAAGCGCATTATTATTATTATTATTATTATTAACCATTGAGCTGTGTTTCAGGGGCCACTTCCTTATTAATTGTATGGCAAAAATAAAAATAGTGAGAGTAGCACGTGTTATGGCAAGCACATGGAGGCAAGAATGATAAGCCTGTGTCCAATAATGACTTAAAATGGGGTGAAAAAGTTTTAATAGTAAGTCCATTAGAGCAAGGAACTTTTGGTGCCTGCTCCTCACTTCCTGTTAGGCTTCACGCAGCTCATAGCAATGCTACGTCCATGTTTTTCCACGTTTTATGGGTAGTACACTTCCATTCTGTCCCACCGAAGAAAAGACTTTCACATCCTGTTATCGTTAATCAATTTCTTAATCATTTGACAAGTATTTCAAAAGCAAAAAAAACATTTAAAAAACCTACTGCATGATGTCAATTTTGCAAAAAGTGAGAATTTATTCACAGATGGCCACTAATCCGGTTACTGGGCCTTCGTCAGGCAAATGAGCAAAAAACAGACGAGCTAGACTTAATTATTTACCTCGATGAACTGCTCCTTCACAGCCGCCCACAGATCCTCCAGGACAGACTTACGGAAAAACTCCAGGTTTTTCAGACACGGCTTTCCATCGACCGGTCCGGCCCATTCGCTCGGATAACTGCGAGACACACATTACAACATTTCATTTAGATTTAAAATAACACATCTTTTCAAGGTCTTTTCACTGCAGGTGAAGAGGGAAAAAATGTATTGAGTGACATCAATATGAAACTGTTGTTTTCTCTCATTTTATGTTTTCATATAAATTTTATGCATAAAAATTGCCACATTGCCAGGTTTAAATGTATGGTTTTATGGATATATTAGTCACAAAGATTTGTTCAGCATTTTGGATATTAAGTTTAGTTTTTGAATAAACTATAGTTCAGGGGTAGGCAACGTCAGGCCCGGGGGCCAAATCTGGCCCTCCAGCATCGAACCTCTGGCCCCTAAGATGATTTGGGGAAATATGACTACACAAATCAGCAATCAAACACCTTAAAGTACTCAAAAAATACTGTAAATTTCTTTAAAATGTCCAGGAAAAACACCCCACACAAAACAACCATCTAGTATTGAGTATTTTAGCTTGATTTGAGCAGGTATTATTGCACTTAGAACCTGAAAATACATCTAAAACAAGATGCATATATTTTTTATTGACCTAAAAAAAAACAAGATAAATCAAATTTGAAGATAAATCTTATTCCATTGGCATATTTTTTTTACTTGGCAAGTCAGAATTACTAAAATTACGGTCAAATATTCTTAAATCCAGTCATTTCAACTCGCCAAAACATCTACTTTTTGCAGTGCATTAGGTCATTTATGAAATTTGTAGAAAGTGGTGCTTTATTTTGGGCTACAGTTGGCAGGTTCGGCCCTTGGTGTTTTGATAATCAAGAAAATCGGGCCTCCATCAAGCAAACTTGCCTACCCCCACTATAGTTACTAGTGAATATACCTGAAAAAATTCACTGTCTGTAAAGTTTGGAGTCTGTAGGAGCTACTAAAGTGGAGATATGGTCATTGAATTTACAATTTCCCATATAGTAGTTCTATGCAGACTCCTTATTGTAAACATTAGATCATTTATTTGTTTGCAGGTGAAGGCTTGGTTGCCGTGTCTTCCCTTAACAGACTTACTTCTCTGTGACTTTGGCCTCGCTCTCCCTCAGTCGTGTCTTCAAGTCGGCCATCTTGGATTCTGCCTCTCTCGATTCAGGAGCGAAGTCTGCTCTCCAGGCGACAGGCACCGACCTGGGAATGAAGACAAAACATGCATCATCGGATTATTTTCGAAGATATTAGGGGGAAAAAGAAGAAACATATACTTGGAGACGCTGGGATCTCTGAAGTAGCAGAACATCCGCTCGTTTGAGTTCAGATAAAGAGTCTCGAACTGACGGATCTCCATGTCTGTGATGGACAGGCCTTCGGGAGCTGACGACAACTGTGAATGCAAGAAAAATACATTTACATTCATGAAACCTTATTATTATTGTCACTCAGTGTTGGGGAGAATACTTTGAAATTGTATTCAGTTACAGAATACTGAATACTTGTCTTAAAATGTATTTTGTAATGTATTCAGTTACTTTGCCCAGTCAGTGTACTGTATTCTGAATACTTAGAAACTTTCACCTTGATTTGCTTTATATTTTTGTATAAATATGGTGAAAGATTAAAAATATGTAGCAACACTTTTACACCAACTGTTGTCTCTCTTCTTTCTCTCTTCTTTCTATCTCTTCTTTCTTTCTCTCTCTCTCGCCCTCCCTCTCTCTCTCTCTTTCTCTCGCTCCCTCCTCTCTCTCTCCTTCCACTCTCTCCCTCTCTCTTCTTTTTCTCTCCCTCTTTCCTTCCCCTCTCTCTCCTTCCTCTCTCTCTGTCTCTCTCTCCTTCCTCTCTCTCTGTCTCTCTCTCCTTCCTCACTCTCTGTCTCTCTTCTGTCTCTCTCTCTCCTTCCTCACTCTCTTCTTTTTCTCTCCCTCTTTCCTCCACCTCTGTCTCTCTCCTTCCTCTCTCTCTCCTTCCCCTCTCTCTCTCTCTCTCTCTCTCCTTCCTCGCTCTCTTCTTTTTCTCTCCCTCTTTCCTTCCCCTCTCTCTCTGTATT
>OMNZ01092055.1:0-12775 GCA_900303255.1 Lesueurigobius sanzi
TTGGGAGGAGACTGCGGAATCTACGGGTCAGTTCCAGTCGACTGAGGAACAGTTTCGTACACAGGGCCATCGGTAAGCTGAACTCCCTCCCCTCCTTCCCACCCCTCTTTCCCCTCCCTCCCACCCCTCTTTCCCCTCCAAATAAAGAATCTTGAATCTTGAATCTTGAATCTTGAATCTTGAATCTTGAATCTTGAATCTTGAATCTTGAATCTTGAATCTTGAATCTTGAATCTTGAATCCTGAATCTTGAATCTTGAATCTTGGCCATATCGCCCAGCCCTAAAACACTTATGATTCTACAAAGCTAAAAGTTTACCAGCCTGATCCTCTGTCTGCATTTAGGCTCAGAGTTTGATAACAAAGCACTCCCTCTCTCTTCAGGACGGGTCTCTGGAGCGCCTGTCCTCCGCAGAGTTCGTGTCCCTCTCGGCCGCTGTAGAAGGCTTCGTCAGAGACACGGAGGAGCTGAGCGGCAGGCGCAGTGTCAGCCTGAGGGGGGCGCTGCAGAGCCAGGCCAACCGCTTCGTCCACCGCTTCCACGAGGAGCGCAAAAACAAACTGGGGCAAGTCTTCAGCACTTTGTACTCGAGGGTCTCCTAGATACAGGGTTTTTCTAAAGCTGATATGCACCACCGATTATTTAGGATGATATTTTTATTGACGGGTGATTTAAAAACAAACATTTAATTGTATACACTGCAAAAAGTGTTCTCTGGATGAGTTAAATTTGCTTGATTTCAGAATATTTGACCTTATTCTGAGTTATTTTGATTTGCCAAGTAAACGTATCGGCCAATGGAACAAGTATTTTTCCACTTAATTTAAGAAAAAGCATTTAGATCCATTAGCTATTTTTTAGTGCAAGAAGTTGTTTTTTTCTTAATTTAAGTGCAAAATACTTGTTCCATTGGCAGATAATTTTACTTGGCAAGTCAAAATTACTCAGAATAATGTCAAATATTCTGAATTCAAGCAAATTTTACTCATCAACAGATCACTTTTTGCAGTGATAATCCTGTGTATGATGCTGTTACTGCCCTGGCCGTCCCGGAGGCACGATGCGTTCCATATATGGGCATACACTGAGCCTCTGGAGACACCATACTTATTGTTTTAGACTTTTATTTGAATTCTTACTTTGATTACGGTGATTTTAATTAATATTTACGCACTTATATGCCAAAATTAAGCAAAAAGAAAATGTTGGCGAGAATACTTTTTATTAAGCTAACGGTAGCATCGGCAGCTAACGCCGTGAGGCATTTAACTGACGATATAAAAAATAAATTGTGATAAATTGAGTGTTTAAGTGTCCCATGTCGTCTGTCATGAGACAATAACCTGAAGGGGTGATTTAAAATGTTAAATTCCCTCTAGATTTTGAAAATCAATGAACAGCTCAGACTCAGAACCATTTTTGACACTAAGGATCCACGGGAGGGCATAAAATGATCATAGAATAGATTAAAAATGAAATAATCAAATAAAGTAAATGCTATGAAATGAAGAGGCCACGTAATACCAGGATCTATAAATGACGAAGCATCACACACAGGATTTAAGAGACAAAAGAGGAGAAAGAACAGAAAGAAAGACGTATTTTATGCCAATTAATCACGGGCTCCTCAAATATTTTCATTTTACATAGTCTCTTTAACGCCTCATGGACTTCCGGACTCATCGTGCCTCCGGGACGAGCAGGGCAGTGACAGATGCTTCTAAACTGTAAAGTGTGTCAGTGTTGAGCTGGGACAGCAGGGGCCATAACCTGGGACAGCAGGGGCCATAAACTGGGACAGCAGGGGCCATAGGACTCATGTTTAGTGCACAAACAACAAAACATTTTCTGGGTTCTATTCCTTTCAAAGGGAAAGGAGGTTATGTTTTTTGTAGAAAGGCTCGGCAGAGTCCGTGGATAAGTGTGAGTGGAATGTGTAACCATAGTAACCAGTTCATGGGCCCTGTGGTTTGGCCTTGAGGGAGATATGCTCACTGCGAGGGAAGGGGAGTAGTAGATCAGGGGGAGCAGCTGCTAGAGCGCTTCAGGGGGAAGGTCATGTAACAGTTCATCCATCTGCGTTCCCTTACGATGTAGCTCCATCATTCGGTCACTCACCGCTCCAAAGTTCCCTTTAATTTAGCAGACCGTCGAGGGGTCACTTTGCATCCTGCCGTCTTCCCAGTCTTACGATAGACCTGGGCGACGCCTAATCCAATCAGCAGAAGCCCCGTTATCAAAAGTCCAAATAGGTAGATATCTTCGATGTCCTTCACCGACAGGACCGTCAGGCATACCACCCTCCACTTGTTCCAGGCGTCCATGGCACATCCAGCAGCATAGGGGCAGGTAGGCTCCCCCGGGGGCCCACACCTGGGTGAAAAAATCTTGTCAATTGCGCTGAGGGACCAGTTAATCAATTCCATAGTTCAGTGGTCGAAAGCACTGCAAGCAGAGGCTCCAAGAGTCAGACAGGACACTCGCTCACACAGACAAGAGAGTAGGAGGGAGGTGAAGCAGCTAAGAACACGTCTGCACCCAACAGAGACAGGAAGAAGACTTCTTGGTTAAATATCTGACTGTGTTGTGACTGTATTTTGTGGTATGTCACAGTTTGCTGCTGGATAACGAACGGTGGAAACAGGCCGAAGTTCCCGTGGAGTTTCAGGACCTGGTGAACTCCATCGCAGACGGAAAGATCTCTCTCCCCGAGCGCAAACTCTCAGGTCAGATACCAATAACCTCAATGCACACGTACTGTACCAATAACACACCGGACTTAAACCTTCGTCTGGCCTTTGTGCAGGTCCCGACGACAGGAAACCCACCGAGTTCCTGCTGGTCAATGGGCAGAAATACGCTGTAGTCGGGTGAGAGCTGTTCTAACAGGGCTGCAGCTAATGGTTATTTTAGTAACTCATTATTCAGACAATATTTTTTTACGATTAATTGTTTGGCTGTCAACAGTACATGAAAAATGTATTTTTATAAACTTGAAGCTAAAATGACATCGTTTGAGGACGTTTTGATAGAGTTGACTGATCATGTCCAGGGGCGCCACCAGATATTCTGGGTCCTATGGAAACAAACATTTCTGGGCCCCCTACATTTTTTACAGATAAAATTTAACCCAAGAAACAAACCCCTTATACTTTACAAGAGATGGACTTAACACCTAACACTTGCTAAAATAACTAAAAATAAGGAAAACTATGGAAATTTGTACATTAACATGAAAGGGAGAACATTTATTATCTCAAATGCAAAAGGAAAAAAAAAGTCCTGGTTTAGTTCTGGTTTAGTTCTTGGTTAGTTCTGGTTTAGTCATGGTTTAGACTTGGTTTACTCCTGGTGTAGCCTTGGTTTAGTCCTGGTTACGACCTGGTATAGTCCTGGTTTACTAATAGTTTAGACCTGGTTTAGTCCTGGTTTAGTCCTGGTTTAGACCTGGGTTAGTCCTGGTTTAGCCTTGGTTTAGTCCTGGTTTACTCCTACTTTAGACCTGGTTTAGTCCTGATTTAGTCTAGATTTAGACCTGGTTTAGACCTGGTTTAGACCTGGTTTAGACCTGGTTTAGTCCTGGTTTAGCCTCGGTGTAGCCCTGGTTTACTCCTGGACTACTCTTGGTTTAGACATGGTTTAGTTCTGGTTTAGTCCTGATTTAGTCAGTGTTTAAAATGATTTAAAAAAGTGTCTGCTCTTCTGGGCCCTTCGTCCTAACCTTCGTCTGTAAGATTCTCTTAGTTTCGAGCTCAAACCTCTAGACTCCAGCGTGTGATGTCATTGTCGTTATCCCTGTGTCAGGACTGTTCTGCTGCTGATCCGGATGTTTCTGGAGTATTGTCAGTGCGTGAACGACATCCCCTCCATCTCCACAGACATGCTCACACGACTCTCCGATCTACTCAAGGTCAGACCCAGGACTCCTTTAGAGCTCCATCTAAGGCCTCACTCTCTGACCTCTCTCCTTCCTCTGTGTCTTTGTTTCTGCAGCACTTCAACTCTCGGAGCTGCCAGCTGGTCCTGGGAGCTGGGGCTCTGCAGGTCGTGGGCCTCAAAACCATCACTACAAAAAACCTGGGTACAAACTCTAACATCTACCACTAAAGCCTGGTTCACACGGCGGGATAGTTAGGCCGAGTTTAGCCACGATTCTCCCCTTCCCTCGGTTATCCTAAGATAAACTTCTCAGATATTCCTGTGTGTGGTGACTGGTTACGACTGCTCTTGTCTGCAAATGGAGGATATTGAACGTGTTGGATTATTTTGGCCTGATTTCCCTTCGTGTGTGGTGTGCCCCGAGCACGCAGCCTGTTGACAGTGGAGTGTAGCCAATCAGAACAAGAGGTGACGAGGCGGTGAGGAAGCACGGAGGGAAATCCAAAATCCAAACAGTTGTCCTGGCGCAGCAGAAAGTCTGATGGGCGTCGGAGATGGACCAACTCATCGACATGTGGCAACAACGTGAATGTTTGTACAATGTTTTCTGTTGAAAACAAACTACAAACTATCGCTGCTGCATCTCCTTCGTCCGCCATGTTTGTTTACTCTGAAGTCACGTTTGATCTCGCCAGGTTTTGTGAGATTTCCTGTTGACCTGGGAATGTGCGTGAGTGAAATTGGTTTGTGTGTGTTGTTGATTTTGCCGTGTGGCTACACCACACACTGAACCACCAAAACTGTTTATAGCACCATTTCTATCTCCATGTTGGAAAATCAGCCAACAATTTTAAAATCGTGTGAACCAGGCTTTATTTCTTTTATACTCAGACAAATGGACTTTGACAGCTAACAATAAAACACCATGATTACAATAGTAATAATATGTAGATAGATGTTTCCCCTGGTTTGACATTGGTTAGTGCTTAGTAGTCCGCTCTGGAGTAGAGATGCTACTGAAACCCAGTTGACTGAGAAGCTCCACCTTTAACGGTCTGTTGTCGGGGCTGAGGAGTCGCACTAATGTCATACGCTCTCTCTCTCTCATCTCGTCGATGCTGATTGATCTGTGGTATTAAAACTGTGGTACTCCAACTGTGGTACTCAAACTGTGGTACTCAAACTGTGGTACTCAAACTGTGGTACTCTCATCAGAAAAAGGTGCTCAATAAAGATTTTTATTGTTGTCATTTATTATCTTCTGGTTGAGTCAGTTTAGACTTTTGCTGACTGTTGTTAGACCTAATTCAGTCCTGATGGGATCTCGCTCTGAGCCTGATGGGATCTCGCTCTGAGCATGATGGTTCATGATTGGATCTCGCTCTGAGCCTGATGGTTCCTGATGGGATCTCGCTCTGAGCCTGATGGTTCCTGATTGGATCTCGCTCTGAGCCTGATGGTGCTCGAAGGTCAATTATTTCATGAGGTGTTGCTTGGTGTGAAAAGTTTGAGCCTTTGATTTAGGGCAGCGACTTATTTGTTTTATTAGATGATAATAATTGTTTAATTAGATGATTATTTTTCAGATTATTTGATCAATTGTTTGCCTTCAAAAGATTTGCCACATGAAGCTAAAGGGAACGTCTTAATAGTAAACTTAAAGTTAATCTCTGTAGGATGTTCTTAGTACGAATTTACAATATGTGAAAATGACATTTCTCATCAGAAAGCTGCCTGTCTGATTCCTCTCTAACACAGTCCTCTCCTGTCGTTCCTGTAGCGTTGGCGTCTGTCTGATTCCTCTCTAACACAGTCCTCTCCTGTCGTTGCTGTAGCGTTGGCGTCTGTCTGACTCCTCTCTAACACAGTCCTCTCCTGTCGTTGCTGTAGCGTTGGCGTCTGTCTGATTCCTCTCTAACACAGTCCTCTCCTGTCGTTGCTGTAGCGTTGGCGTCTGTCTGATTCCTCTCTAACACAGTCCTCTCCTGTCGTTGCTGTAGCGTTGGCGTCTCGGTGCCTGCAGCTCGTGGTCCTCTACATTCCCCTCATCAGAGCGCACTTTGAGACCAAACTACAGCCCAAACAGTTCAGCGTCCTCAGGCACTTCGACCACATCACCAAGGTACGACTTCAAACTCGCACACTTCCTCTCACTCTAAACCTCCCTGAGCGCGGTACGGGGTCCCCAAACCTCGTCCTGATCCATCTCTGGTAAACGCTGCAGGAACACTGGAGGACTTAAGAGCCACAGTCTCTAGAATTGCCTCTGGTAAAAAGTAATGAAGGAACATTGATTCAGAAGGTCTTTTTAACAGTGTAGTCATGTCTGTATTTAAGCTTTGTATCTGTATCTGACTGACAGAAGCTTTTCTGTCCATCTCGGTACCTACATATCAACCGTGGCCCCTCTAGACTGTGGAGTTCCTCAAGGCTCCGTCTTAGGACCCACCCTCTCCTCTTTATTTGCTTCCACTTGGCAGAGTTAAACCAGGAGAAAACCAGGAGAAAACCAGGAGAAAACCAGGAGAAAACCAGGTCTAAACCAGGTCTAAACCAGGAGAAATCTAGGTCTAAACCAGGTCTAAACTAGGTCTAAACCAGAACTAAACCAGGATAAATCTAGGTCTAAATCAGGTCTAAACCAGGAGAAATCTAGGTCTAAATCAGGTCTAAACCAGGAGAAAACTAGGTCTAAACCAGGTCTAAACCAGGTCTAAACCAGGTCTAAATCAGGTCTAAACCAGGTCTAAACCAGGTCTAAACCAGGTCTAAACCAGGTCTAAACCAGGTCTAAACCAGGAGAAATCTAGGTCTAAACCAAGTCTAAACTAGGAATAAACCAGGTCTAAACCAGGAGAAATCTAGGTCTAAACCAGGTCTAAACTAGGACTAAACCAGGTCTAAACCAGAACTAAACCAGGAGAAATCTAGGTCTAAATCAGGTCTAAACCAGGAGAAAACTAGGTCTAAACCAGGTCTAAACCAGAACTAAACCAGGAGAAATCTAGGTCTAAATCAGGTCTAAATCTGATTTAGAGCAATATTTGAAAAATATAATCTCTCCTTTCATTGTTTTGCCGACGACGTGAGGATGTACCAGTACAACCTGCAGGACTTTAATCCTTATTTCATTGTCTGCAAGAGATAAAAACTTGGCTGGCCCTGAACTTCCTCAATCTAAATGGGAAAAACATTGATTCAAACCAAAATCCTCAATCCATGATGTCTTTGGCTCTTTGACTCCGTCGTGCTTCTGAGAGAGTTTAGATCTAGGAAGTGTGTCAGAGCAAAAGCACATTAGTCACATGGCAGAGTCATGACTTTGCTTTGTGTAAAAGCTGTTTCTGAACAAATGCTACGACAAACAAAGCTCACACAAACAAACCCTGCCTAAGGTCAAAGTAGCCTGAGCAAAGAGGATTGTTGTCATCAGAGTGAATGATCTTGTCTTCATAGAGACTGATTTGCTCTGTCCTTCCTCCCGTCTTCTGTCCAGGACTACAACGACCACATCGCTGAGATTTCTGCCAAACTGGTGGCCATCATGGACAGCCTATTTGAGAAGGTTTTATCAAAGGTAAGGAGTGAATGAAGAGTAATCACAGTGATCTAAATGGATATTAACATGTGTGTTTGTGTTCAGTACGAGGTGAAGGCGCCGATGCCCTCAGTCTGCTTCAGAAACGTCTGTAAACAAATGGCCAAGATGCACGAGGCCATTTACGAGCTGCTCCCGGAGGAACAGACTCAGGTGGGACCTGGCTCTGCTCTGCTCAGTCGGCTTCAGTTTGACTTAGATTGAACTTATGTGTGTTTTGTGCAGATGCTGTTTCTGAGGATAAATGCCAGTTTTAAGCTGCACTTAAAGCGACAGTTGTCTCGACTCGGAGTCGTTAACGACGGAGGCCCTCAGCACGGGTAAAACATGGCATTATCACACTGCTCTACTGCCTTTGCTTTCTCTAATTATCTCTCTACTAATGTCCGAAAATATCCTCGGACGCCCATAGCACCAGGTTGTGACGGTGAGGAGAGAGAGGGAGAAAAGAGCGGCTCTAGTCCAGCTGCATCTACAAACCTCTCTCCCGTTCTCCTCTTAATCAGTGTGTCGATGTAACTTCTCCAAAGCCCTGCAAAGTCTAAACAGTTTATGATCAGTTAAATCTGCTTCAGGCGGAGGACGAGGTGTGCAGCATCACCACAGCAATTCAGTTACTCAGTTACTCAGTTATTCAGAGTTATTCAGGGTGAAGTGGGGGCAAATGTCCACTTCCTTCTCTTTCACTAACTGACTCTGTTTTAGCGATATACGGCATATATCTGATTAGGGCTGGGCGATGTGATGATGAAAATCAAATCGTGATCTTTTGGGAACATCGTCATATCGTGATTCAATGGTTTTTATGTTTAACGCTGCTCTGAGCTCAAAAACTGACACTTTCTACAGTCAGGATTAGACCAGGACTAAATCAGGAGAAAACCAGGTCTAAACCAGGTCTAAACCAGGAGAAAACAAGGTCTAAACCAGGTCTAAACCAGGAGAAAACAAGGTCTAAATCAGGTCTAGACCTGGACAATATCACTGAACCAGGATTAAACCAGGACTAAACCATGAGGAAAGCAGGTCAAAACGATATTTAAAACTCTGTGATAAAATCTAACTTGTGATCATCGTGATAAGATTTTTTGGCCATATAATAATTGTTTTCCCTTTGCACCTTGAAAGCACCTTCAGGGCAGTGTGTGGATGTGGAGTGAGGGGCGTGGCTGAGGGGAGAGGGGGCAGAGGTCACTAACCATACCGTCTGTGTTCTGTTCCAGGCTGGTGGTGGTGGACGTGGCGTTTTACACTGAAAACCTGCAGGTCCTGAAAAGCCTGGAGCCGCTGGACCTGAACATGGCCGAGATCTGGGAACAGAAAAGGTGATCGCGGGGAAAAAAACCAACACTACAGGAGGACGGACCAAAGCCTCCCTCCGCGGCTCCCTGTACGGCGAGCCAAAGGGACCAAATCTCAAACTGTGGAAGAGGAAAACACGTGTTCTCCTCCTTAAAAATCACAAAACTAAAACTGTAATCCCACGAACAGCCTTCTCTCCTCACTGTGTGCACTCAGCAGTAAGTTATTGAAGAAGATTAAGGTAATTTATTTTCTCGACAGAAGCTGGAATCTCTCAGACGATAAACTCGTGAACTACAGCTAAGCTTCGGTTTTTAATGATTTTTTTTTTTTACCTTTTTCGAAACCTGTGAATGACTTCAGGCCTGGGCGTGGAGCTGAGATGGAAGATTTATCGATTGAAATAAAACGAGAATGGAGACGTTCTGTTGTTTACCAAAGTCTAACACGGCGTCTGTTTGGTCTTTGGGAAGTGTCTGTGGTCTGTCGGGTCATAAATCTGTTCTCAGTTTGGCAGCTTCAAGTCAAGTCTGGAACCCAGGACGGCAGGAAGTGATGCCTCCGATTGGATTCCTCTGAAGCCGGGATCTCCAACCAGCAGCTCACCAAAGTCTTTCTACATTTCTACATATGCGTAATCACCCAATTTAGATTTTGAACAAAACATCTCCAAACATTTAGGTGAATGTAACAAAGTATCAAGTTGAATTATCATCTTGATTTTCTTTGAAGCACAAGTTGCTCGCTGCCATTTTGGTTCCGCAAAAGTAGCTCACGTCACGGGGAGAAAAAGGTTGGAGAGCCCTGCCCTAAAGCATGAAACAGTTTTCCATGAAGGGCCAAAATGTAGCAGTATAAGCAAGTGGAGGGCCAAGCGCAACACTGTTCTTTTTTCATGTTAAATGAAATGTATTTGCTAATTTCTAAGAGCAGTTGGATTAATCATTCATTTTAGGATCAAAAAGATAACTTGACTTGAATTTGAGCAGTAAAATTATCTAATTTACTCTTAAGGTGGACACACACTAGAGGATTTTTAGTCTTAGGAGGCGTGGCTCAATAAAAACTTTCTCTCAAGGCATGATCTGTGGTGGGACTCCTCATGTGTGTGTGTGTGTGTGTCCTCATGTCTGTCCTTAAGTGTGTGTGGTCTGTGCACAGATATTTAGTCTCAAAAGATTAAAAATCCTCTCGTGTGTGGCCACCTTTAGATACGGTTTTTACTTCCTGGAAAAAAAATGATTTCTGTGGATATTACTGACATAATGTATCGCACATGTCAGTTTATGTTTTCACCTAAAAAACAAGGCATTTTAGGCATAAAAATTTCATATCATTTCAGCAACAAAATCTAAATAATGGATGAAGCCAGATTTAAATGTAGTATTTTGTTTTTTTGTTATATTAAAGGGGCTATACCTGATTTTTTTTTTTCCTAGAAGGGGAATCAAATCCGTTTTTTCTCCAGCATATTGGGCATCTAAATATAAAGTATTGTCAGTTTCATGGTTTTCTAGTTTTCTCGTATTTCTGTGACTATGACCCAAAAAAGTGACCCTGCCAGTTGCAGAATGTGAAGAAACAGGATTTTAGAAATGTGTGAGGAAAGTTAGGAATGTGTTTGGACCAAAACTATCAATTTATTTAACTTGGTTCCTCTTCCATTATTTGCCATTTTAAAAATGATGAAAAATCAGGTATAGTGCCTTTTAAAGATTGTTCAGACGGGATTTAGGATCTTGTTTAGGTTTTTGGGTTTCCGTTGCTGTGTTGTCGTCGTGTAAACTACGTCTGAAACATTTCCAGACCATTTTCCTTTGCATATTTTATTGTTTTTACATTTTTAAAAGAATGACTCAAACAAAAGTCACATTTCCCACTTTGTTTATTGACAAAACAAAGCCGCAGTAACAGCCAGCGTCCTCCAGAGGGCAGCATTTGACCTGGTAAATTCAGTTGATCTTGGTGCTTTATTTAGATCTAAAACTAGAATCTTTAATGTACAAACTTTAGACGGATGAAAAAATATATCCTCTACTTCATTATTCCCTTTTCATAATCAAGATTTCTCTTTATTTACACTAAAGTTTAAGTGCTTTACAATTAAATATCTGGTGATCGTAAACGACCGACAGTTTTGCATGTATACGTTCGTCATTGTCCTGCCTAAAGCCCATAGTCGTACTGGTAACAGCTGTGTAGTTCATGGAAAAGCCTTTGGTTGTCGGTGCACAGTTGGTGGTCTCTCTTTTTTTCCCCCAGAATGCCTCAGTGGTCCAGGATCCTGAGGTTTCCGGACACGATCTTGTTTTCCAGCATGGCTCCGGCCGGAATGTCGATCCGGTCTCCGTGGTTCGCGATGATGATCACCGTTCCCTGGAAAAGCACAGAACGAGAGTCAGGAGCCACCAACGGTAATGACCCAGAGACGACCATGACGACAGAGCGTTAGGGCCATTTAGAAACGGAAGATTTAAGTTTAAGCAAGAAAATATGCCTTAAAAAAGTAGCAAATTTATGAGAATTTGTGGCATATTTTCTTGTTTAACCCTCGAGAGACAAAGCAGAAAGCCCATGGGACACGGAGTCACTCACCACAGCAGCAATCTTTATTTGTAGAGCAACTTTTACACACACATTGGGCCTCATTCACGAAAAACAAACTTACGCACAAATTTGTTCTTAAGGCCTAGTTAGGAACATTTTTGGCATTCACAAAATGTGTTCTTAGCTGAAGGAGTCCTTCTGGAAGAACAAATCCTAAGAACAGTCAGTCATATATTTTTTGAGAGAATGATGATCAGAGGTGGTTTAGAGCAGAGATAGTTAGTGTAGACTTTCACAGCTGAGGGCTGAAGCTCGTTAGTTGCTGCTCTGAGTCACACCTTTGGGAGCGCAAAGGCCAGATTATACTCCCGCGGCTGGCCACGCCCACCGTCTTGCTGCTCTCAAGACGCCAGCCCAAATCATTTGAAGTTTCTCCCCTGCGTTCGTGTTGCAATGTATTTTATATTTATTTATATTTTGAACATAGAAAGTCACAACACAAAAGCACTAAAACATGAGAGCAATATATTGATGGAAAAATCACTTGGAAGTGGGAGATTGAAGGTGTTTGTTGTCTGTTTACTGGTGGAACGCATGGATCAACCAATCACATTTTGGAGGAGCTGCACGTTCACGACACGTGTGCGTATCCTCTGCTCCTGCAAGATCTCTGATTGGCTGCCAGGTGCGCTACACGCAGACACACGCAGAGAACGGGGGAGTATAAACAAGGCTTAAGTGTCTAGTTGGGCGATGTGGCACCAACAGGCCTTCGATGTAAGAGGGAGCCAAACCATGTAATGCTTTGTAAGTTAAGCAGAATTATGAACTGTATCCTAACAACAACTGGGAGCCAGTGCAGAGAGTACAGGGGTTAAGTGCTCCCTGCCTGTCCTTGTCATCAACCTCACTGTAGCATTTTGGATTAGCTGGAGACCATTACGTGAACTGTTTGGGGACCCAGCCAATAGCGCGTTACAATAATCATGTTTTGACGAAACAAAAGTGTGAATTAATTTCTCTGTCGCTTCGTGATTAAAAAATATCTGATCCTTGCAATATTGTGTAGATGAAAAAAGGAAGTTTTACATATTGTATATTACCCCAGACTGGCTCGGTGGCAACACGACCAAAAGCCTTTAGCATCTTTCTACTTCATTTCTATGTGACGAGAAACGCAGGTTTGTGCTTTGAACTCTTCACGCGGCGACGCTGGAGTGGAGCTTTAAGATTTCCACTCTGGACGGCGTTTTGACTTTTTTGCGTTTTCAAGCCCCAAAAACACCGTTACCATCGTTAAAGTAAGTCTCTAGCCCATTCCTGTCCGGAGTTATGGATGTTTAAATAAATAACCAAAATGCTCCCAACAGCCACTAGGGGGCAGCCAACATTTAAAAAATGGAAGGAATTTCACACCTGTCCAGCAGAGGGCACTGACCCTGAACCAA
>OMNZ01092062.1:0-13765 GCA_900303255.1 Lesueurigobius sanzi
GTGGGCGGGATTAACAAATGAGAAAGGCAGAGTTCAGGCTTTAACAAGTCAAATCTGAACATTTTGATTGGTCCTTGTACAGTTTCCTGTTGAACCAGAGGTTGGTTTTGACTCTGGATCGATTGCTCAGGTCTTGATGTCCAGGAACTTTACTGCGAAATTCCACACTCTGAATTTCTTATGTTGAATTTAAGCTTGAATTTTTTTACATTGAATATTTTATGGGTGAATTTTTCTATTTTAATTTTTTTTACTGCGAATTTTATACTCCGAATTTAGTCAGTTATATTTGATGTGTTGAAAAATAATAAAGTGAATATTTAAAAGGTGAAATTTTCATTTCAAATGTAAAACACTGAACTGAAAATTTTGTGACTGAAGTTTGGAGACAAAAAAATTCAAAGATGTTTTTTCAGTGTTAAAAAAAATTCTAAGCGTAAAATTCAAAGACATTTAAAATTCACAATGTGACGACACAAATAATCTTCCATGTGGAGTTATATTTCAGATGGAGCAGGTGCCAATACAACTCTGTGGGAGAGAAAATGTTTGACAATGTACAAATGTTTTCCCTGATCAGTGTTTGATTGTGATCGGTTTCACAAACCTGGTGTTGCAGTTGTGTTTTTGTCACGTCCGGGGCTTTGGTAGGCATCGTGAATGTTTTAAATAAATAATAATAACTCGTAGCATTGCTTTCCTGTGTGATTTTAATATTCTGCGGTACACGTCTGAATATATCAGCTGTTGACTACCATTCACCAAAACATCAGCTGAAAGAATCCTGGAGAAAACAGCAACAGCGATCGCTCCTTTTGTTATGGCTGAAACTCGGCTGTAAGTTGGGAAGAATATGTTAATCTTAAACCTTTGGTGCAAAAATACAGTGTATTTTAAAAAACACTACCACATTGTAATACTGTATTAGGTGATGCAATATCTCACAAGGAGCCACAAGAGATCAAAACATTTTTTCCAGCTCAACTTAAAACAAAAAATGGAAATTATAAATGCGAATGTCTTTGTTATAATCTTAATTTTGTTCGGAAACACATTTTATGTATTTTTCCTTTTTTTTTCCCAACACTATTTACATTGTATGATTCTCCTGAAGGCATTAAACTATGAATGAACACAAAAAAGGTTTAAGTTACATACCCTTTTAATCTTTTGGCCATTTTTCATAGAATATGAATGATAACACAAAAATATTGTTTTCCACTGATGGTTAGTGGTTTGTGTGAAGCCATTTATTACCAAAGAACTGAGTTTACTCTTTTGAAATCATAATGAAACAGAAACGACTCAAATGTCCCTGATCTAACGTTTACATGGCCTTCAACAACCGCCAGGAAGATTGTTCAGGAGCAAAGAAAAACTCACTTCAGCTGAAATACAGGACTCTCTGAAAAAAATGATGTTTCTTTCAAGATACACAATACTGTATGTAAACTTTTGATCAGGGACATTTGGCTAGTTTCTATTTCTAGCTTTTTTGATAATAAATGGCTTCACGCAAACGCTAACCATGAGTGAAATAACGTTTTTTGTCTACAACTTTTGGCTACAACTCTATGTTTAATATTTTATATTCTTCAAAATTGAGACCCTTTATTCTTGGCATTTTCTCAATGAGCTTCATTAGTGACCTGAAACGGCTTTCAACAGTCTGTGAAGTCAAAACCATTTATGTGACAACATCATGAAGCTCTTTTAGAAAAGGCCAAAAGTGTTAAAAGCAGTAATCAATGAATTTTGAAGAATCTATTCAAGCTTTTTCATATAAAACATAATTCATAATGTGTTCAATCATACTGTAAATTAGCGCCTTCAGTCAGACTCTACAATGTGAATAATCTTGAAAATATAGAAAGTTTCCGAACTTTTGCCTGGTCGTGAATGTACATTATATGGCCTTCACTGGCACAGATCAAAATGTAACACTAGTTTTACAAAATAATGCTACAACATCCCCTTAACATTTGCACAAGCTCTCATTCGTCCTGGCCTTTTTTCATACCCATTCCCTATTTGAACCCAGCGTTACCATATTATTCTTCGTATCGGCTGTTTGCGCCCCGTTTGACTGATCCCGTCCGCTGTGTAAGTGGCGGGACGTCGCGGCTCCGCTCCTTACAGCGGGGCCTGGCCTAGATAAGGTTGACTGAACGACTTCCTGTCTGCCCTAAATAAAAGAATTGATGTATGGGCGCGGGGCGGACTGGATCTTGGCACTGTCTTGGCGGGGGGGGGGGACCTGCTGACTAACTGACTTTTTAATCATGCATTTATCCTTGCTACTTATTTGAAGGCAGTGTATGTGTGTGCGTGCGTGTCCTGTTATCTATAAATCACAGCCGCGCTCTCCCTCTTTTGTCTCCCGCTCCCATACAGAGAAATGATGATCTATGCAGGTTGTGAAAAGGCGAAAGACGACCTGCCGTACGACGAGATGACTGAGGTGCGGGGCCCGGTGGCTGCTCTCGAGTGGATTTAGACAAGAGCGGATTGTTTTTGTGCTAGAATTTGAATATTACATGAGATAGTGGGGAAGAAGGAGTCAGAGGTGGGTAGAAGAGTCCAAAATGTGTCCTCAAGTAAGAGTAGAATGCTACTTTAAAGGGGCACTATGCAACTTTTTAAGTGAAAAATAAATTCCTTATTTTAGTGCATATTTGACCTTTTAGTGACCCAGGGGCTGTACTTGTGCAGCATGGTACCTTTACTTTCCATCACAGTGGCCTCTATGACTCTCCAGGAGCAAATGTTTGTAGAATTTCTGGTCCGTTTCTATAAAACCCATAAAAAACAATGGATCCTGGAGCATCATTGAAGCCATTTTGACGGAAAGGAAAGGTGCCATGCTGCCCCCATACAGCCCCTGGGTCACTAAAAGCTGAAATATGCACTAAAATCAGGAATTTATTTTTCACTTAAAAAGTTGCATAGTGCTCCTTTAAAATGATTTTACTCAGTAGAAGTAAAAAGTGGTGACAAATAGTTACTCAAGTGAGAGTAATAAGGTACCTAGAGAAAATGCTACTTGAGTATTTGGAGTAAAAGTGTGTTTCATGTTTTAGTTGTGACATAAATTAAGAGAAAAAACATGAAAAATGATGAAAATCCTAATATTTCCAAAGAACATGTTTTTTAAAAAGTATTTCAGGGAAAAAAGATAAGGTACATGCATGAATATCTAATTATTTTACACTGTAAGCTTTTGACACTTCAAGATTTAGTCACAGTGGAACTTTATATATTTTTTTTTACTCAAGTAAGAGTACAGGTACGTTATAATATTTCTCAAGTAGAAGTAAAAAGTAGCATATGATAAACTATTCTCAGAAGTAAGAAGTAATTGAGAACTACCCACCTCTGATTGCAATACTAGTAGTATTAGCAGTAGTATTATTAGTAGAAGTAGTAGTGGTAGAAGCTGCAAGTTGTTCTGCAGTGTTTCCCAACCTTTTTGGGCATGTATTTTACATAAGAAAAATTGCACACCATGAAACAAAAATGCCACAAAAAGCATACTTGATTGAAATATAATGTCAGTCAAGTCTCAATTGACTCGGTGTGAAACTTGAGCCTGTTTCGCTGAAGACAAAGCTGATATTTTTGCAGGAATACACTTAGCCCAGCGCACACCGAGACTCTTTGTCAAAAGAGCCGCCTCATTATTTTCTGAGAGAAAGCTTTACCCTGCGCCACGAGTCGAATCTGCTGAATTCAGACGCTACGCCGCGAAGAAGCACAGGCCTTTTGCTCTTCTGCAGTGACACAGACAGGTCTCTGACACCTGACAGACAGGGGGCGCTATGAACTTTGTTGGGAAGGACGGGAAGTGCAGCAGAACAAGCTAAAGCATCAGAGCAGGTGTTTGTCACCAACTCGCTATCAACCTGCAAAAGAGCATACATCTGGGTTCTCTCTTGCAACGTTGAGCTGTGTGCGATTTACCAATAATAAACGGATAAATCACAGCTTGAGAAAAACACTTTGAAGTGCTGAAACACTGGAGTAATGTAGAGAATATGATCCCCAATAAACAACTATGAAGTCTACAAATATAAACAAGAGCAAATCATGCAAATTCAACTCTCAAACTTACCACAGAAAGAGCTCAGATTCCAGCAGTCGCGTTTTCAGACCCCACAAACCAGCGTCAGACCCAGTTCTGAGCTGTTCTGCACTCTGACTGTGTTTATCACGGCACCATCCATTCGTTCAGCGTGCTCTGGGCTAAAAACGCCAGCTCGTATTTTGTGTTCACCATGATTAACTCCCCCTGCTCCCAGCCCAGCCACACAAGATGCTTCAAAGAGCAGCCCGTACTCATCAAGTATCTTTCCCATATGCACACATTTGTTTAAATTATAAGAAGTGAGATATCGATGCTGTGGAGCCCAAAAGCTGATAGAAGCCACAATTATGAATGATATGTCCACTTAAATACTTCTATGTGTGCATGCTTTTGTTTTCCTCAGGGGGAGAAGATCATCTACGAGTACTTCACAGACGCGGAGTTCATTGACCAGCTCATCGAGTATCTCTCTCTGGAGGAGCGCAAAGGCAAAGACAGCTTCAACCCGCGACGCTTCTGCCTCTTCAAAGTAATTTCTTTTCGAAAAATCTCACATCGACTTTCTTGTTTCGTTATTGTTTATTCGGAGAGAGCGACAGATAGAGAAGTGACACAGCACGCCACCCATCACCAGGTCAGGACTGGAGCTCGGATGTGTCAGCGGTGATTCATGGTTGTCAGACAGACGGGCAGACCCAAGTTTGGAGTGAATGAATAATCGTCCCGTGTGAAGCGCCTCCTTGTGACCCAGCGCCAAACAAACACCGTCTTCGCTTTCCCTTTACGCTGTGTGCACTACAAACGGCACAAATCAAGCATGGGTTTAACCTCTTAAACCCCAGCAGGTGCCCACTTTGGGTCCCATAGGGTTTAAGGGGTTTTAAATGGCTTGATTTCAGAATGTTAATCGGGTTTTGAGTAGTTTTCGACGATGCTTTGGGCTGTTTCGTGACATGTCTGTCATGCTTCTAAGGTAAACTCGCGGAAATGAGAAGCAATGTTTTGACACAAGTCAGAAACACTCCGGAATATGTGGAATAATCTCTGTCAAATGAGCGACTATGTCTTCAGTAGTCCAAACAACTCAAATTGAGATTAACATCTGAATCTCAGTCATTACTAATATAGATATGTCTTGTTGCAGTGAAAAATTACTTTATTTACTTGAGCAATTTGTGTATAGGAGAAGAAAAATACAGCCATTGTTTCCACATCGTTAGACTTTACACAGAAAGGCTCAAAAGGAGAAAAGCAGAAACCATATGCTTCCAATAATACACACTGTATAAGTTATTTATATTAGATATCTGTTGTTTACATTGGTTAGCCGCTGTCAAGGCTCGAAAAGAGTTCAAAGTACGTACATGTAGAAAACTTGTCTGGAATACTGGAATGAATGTTAGTTTGGAGGGTGCAGAGTCATGTAGGACCTGCACCACTACATGCAAGATAAATCTAACAGCTAAGGCATTTTGATTTTGGTATGTAAGCAACGTTGGCAAAGTATGTATAGAGCTAACAGGAATATCCCCTATTAATAATATTACCCATGGTTTACGATGAGGCCTAAAAGATTAACGTTAAGGTAATACACATTTCATTTTATTTATTATTTATTTCATTCAGTTAAAACAAACAAATACAGTCATAGCTTTAACAATGGTCAAGAATGAAAACTTATAATATCTGCTCCATTCAACACAAATACATTAACTGTTCTGTTTAATAAGCTGTAAAACAGCCACTTGGCTATTTCAAGACAACAATCATAATACAGAGCAATATAACAAACAACTACTCTGCAGTTTCATAACTTTTCAACATTGAACTTTTTAAATCCATTTTAAATACGTATATAGACTTGGAATTTTTAATGTTAACATCAAGACTGTTACATAAAGGGTCTATCTCACTGGTCTGGAGACTAGTTGGAGACTTCAGTCTCCAAGACGTCTCTGAGACATCTCCGTGTAGTCTCCCGGTCTCCAAGGAGTTGCGGGAGACTTGGAGACTTTTTCCAAGTCTCCAACAGGTCTTGGCGAGGTCTCATTTCAGTTGTGGAGACTTTGCAGAGACTTCGTGGACTTATTTTGAACGTGACCGGGGGATCGTGTCAACGAGGTCTCTGAGAAGTCTCCGAGACGTCTCCAAGACTTCGCCACAACTGAATTGAGATCTCCCTGAGACCTGATGGAGACTTGGAAAAAGTCTCCAAAAATTCCGCAACTGCCTGGAGACTAGGAGACTCCACAAAGACATCGACTCAAATCTACCCCAGGTTTTGAACTCGTATCAATGGGAGGTGAGATAGGCTCTTAGTCTCTGAGTCTCCGGGAAGTCCCCGTTGTTGAGATAGTCCCTTAAACCAACGCCTTTTATTAATTTTTCTTTGTTGTTGTTCTAAACCTGGGTTTTAAGAAAACCTCAGTCCCTTTTAATTCATATCTACTTTCTCTTTTGGTGAATTTGATTTGAAGATTAATGGGTAATGTTTCATATTTTATTTGTCAAACACAATTCCTTTGTAAATATAAATATAATCTTACCAGATATAAAAAGGGCACCACAAATGTGTGCATTCTTGATCTCAACTTCAGACCATGTCTCCTTTGATAGCACGCAACCATAAGTCTCCTCTATTCTTCTGAAAAGGGTGCACACCTGCCACTGTGTTATAAAATGTAAGTCCTGGGTTGTTGTTGGTCCGATTTGTGCAATCAACAAGTCAACACAGGCGCGTGGGAAGCCTGTTGGGGCCGGGGGCCTGAGGGCTGCAGCGACAGCGTATGTGACGTCACTTTAGGTATTAATAGGAGTTACTCCTATTAATACCACCTAAAGTGTTTCCCTCCTGCAGCCCCCACAGCACCCCACTTCCCACGCTCCTGACGCAACATGACGCTAAATAAACAATAAACATAAACACATGGCATTGTGTTGCTTGAAATATGAAAACGAACGCGTGGCGATGGGGCGATGCTAGTACGATGTGTGTGCCCTATAATATAGTATGCATACGTCACATGAAATGGGTCTATTGAATGCATGTTTATTGGGAAAACAGACTTTGCATGTATATGTTGCACAAAAGAGAACATATCACAGAAGGAGGAGTAACCTCTAAGTCCCTCCTCTCTTGGTGCTAAAAGTAGGAGAACATCTAGCCTATTCATACTTAATATGGCTTGTTCTCTCTATTGTCTCACCCGGGACTAACTTCTTTGAGGACAGTGAGGTTAAGGTTTTATCGAAGAAAGTAAATGGTTTGAGAGAGGTGTCAAAGAGGCCATATTTGTTAAAAAAGAAAATCCAGCTATGAATCGCAATGGAGGACTCTGTTACAGATTGGACCCAATCTATGACAACTTACTGAGGCAGAAACCTATTGACAATAACAACCATCTCCACTGTCATGCTAATAATGACCCTGACTACTGGGCGCAGCAGGGCCATATGGGAGTGTCAACAGACTTAGAAGTTAGCCCAGGGTGAGACAATAGAGAGGTAACGAGCCTACGTATGAAGTATGAATAGGCTAAGATGTTCTCCTACTTTTAGCACCAAGAGAGGAGGGACTTAGAGGTTACTCTTCACGATTTTTTTTGTTCAAGATTGAAATCACGATTCTTCCAACGATTCTTTTTGAGTTTGTAAATAAAATGCATTTATTCAGCATTTCGGCAAAAAAAAAACTGTAAAAATGTGTCTAATTACCTGAGTTCAGAGGCAAAAACATGAGTTTCTCTGCTCCGCCCCTGCATCAAATGTCAAAAGAATTGTACAAAAAAAAAAAAAAAAAAGAATCGTTCCAACTTGATTTTATTAACTTGGAGATCGTTTGGCTCAAGAATCGAAATCGTGATCAAAATTCAACTAATTGCACAGCCCTATTCCCCATTGAGTAACATTCAACATCATTTTGAATCTCTGAAAACAGACCCATTCTTTATTCTTTACTATTGCCGCCGAACATCCTACTCTCATGTGACCACCGTTTCTGTTTCCCCCCCTCTTTTCGACGGACAGGGCCTTTTCCGTAACTATGGCGACGCCTTCCTCCCGTTGCTATGGCCACACCTGGAGAGTCTGGCGGCCGACCCCCACGAGAGCTCGCAGCGCTGTGTGTGCGAGATCACCGCCGGGCTGATCAGGGGCAGCAAACTCTGGAGCTTCAGCAAGGTACGACTCCCCCTGTAGCAGCGCTAAAGGGCGGACCTCGGAGGGTATGCGGATGACGTCACAGCGCGGCTCCTTCTCCCACCTTGCCTAGCGCTTGGAGTACCTTCCCTAGATAGAAGAGTGCTATATAAAAATAGTTAAATAAAATAAAAAGATAAGTGTCTCTCCTCCACTCCTTTTCAGATGCACTCAATGGAGCATCACGGTCCCGCCCATCGCCAACCCCTTTGGAAGTTCAAATCCCATTAAAAAATTGCATAGACTCAAATTTCTTAAACAATAATAGTGGCTAATCAGCTACGTGGTGACTTAAATTAAAGTTGCATCCAAAAAGGTATACAAGCATTTTCAAGTATTTGGTATTTTCTTGCTTGTACACTGTAAAAAGTGATCTCTTGATGAGTTAAATTTGCTTGAATCCATACTATTTGACCTCATTCTGGGTAATTTTAACTTGTCTAGTGAAATTATCTGCCAATGGAACAAGTATTTTTGCACTGAATGTAAGAAAAAACAACTTGCACTAAAAATTAGATAATAATCTAGATTTACTTAACATTATATGCTTTTTCATATATTTAGTGCAAAAATACTTGGTCTGTTGGCAGATTTTACTTGGCAAGTCAAAATTACTTAAAATAAGGTAAAA
Organism: Lesueurigobius sanzi; assembly: GCA_900303255.1. Lineage (NCBI taxonomy): Eukaryota > Metazoa > Chordata > Actinopteri > Gobiiformes > Gobiidae > Lesueurigobius > Lesueurigobius sanzi. Next base: position 8,913 of record OMNZ01092062.1, read on the forward strand.
TATTATGAATTCATGCAAATTTAACTAATCAAAATATCACTTTTTGCAGTGTAAAATATCTGCGCTATGGCTAGCAGTTAGCACGTAGCTTATTAGCCCCCGTCGTGCTTTTAATCTCTTACAATTAAAATTTTTCGAAAAGTCTATGGAGATTTTTACTTCCTGGCACCAGAAAGAGCCCAGATAAGGGACTATGGTGCTCCATTGAAATTAATGTTTTGTTGTCATTCTTGGTGGATGAGATTATATAATTTGTTTTGTTTTTTGCATAAAAATTCATTCATTAAAATTCTGCTGTCAGCCAGCTAGCTCTTCATGGCGGAGCGATGACTTAATTAAAAATGTCTTATCTGGTAAAATACAAATTGAAATGTTTCCAAAAAAAAACATTTTATTGTAATTTATTTAAATGAAAGTGAAATAAAACTTATTGGAGGAAAACCAAGGCATGTTCTGCATTAAAATTATCTATTTACATTTAATAAAAAGCCTTCAGTCTATTGCACTGGTTCCCAAAGTGGGGTCTGGGGCCCCCTGGGGGTCCTCAGAGGCACTGCAGGTGGCTCCCCAAAGGTTGTCCACAAATCAATCACATTCAAATTAATTGAGTGTAAAATTAACTTTATATGAATTTGTTTATCTGTAATAAATGTGAAATTAAGCCAAGAGATCTTTGAATGTATGAGGAGGCCGCGACACTCAAGTTTGGGAATGTCTGGGAATGACTGGCTATTGGAATTGGCTAGTTCATTTAAAATCTATAAAACCTTTGCTCCCTGAAGAAGGCTATTTTGACAAAGTTTGAGACGTTTGTCAAGTTCGACAACAAGGTCGCATTCATGTGGACCTCAGGAACTGGGGAAAATCTTTTTCCCAGTTGGAAAATGCACATGAGTTCAACTGGGAAAAACAACTGGGAAAAACAACTGGGAACTGGGGTCAAAACAAGCTTCCCAACTTCCGCGGAAATCAGCTGATTTGTAAAAAAATCTTTGACAAATGTGAGATTTTGGTTAAACACTGCTACTTTCACAGGTTTACTGTGAGCCTTCATTGTCTTTTATTTGCGAGAGAAATGCCTGAAATTTATGCTAGCAAAAAGAATGCTTTATAAAACAAACCTAAGTTTAGCTTTTGAGATGCTAACAACAAATGTAAATAGATAGCTCTTTTAAATGTGAATTAATGATGAAAGACTTTCGACATAGAGAGCACATGAACACAAACCAACTGGGAACAACAGACTTCCATCTGGGGAAAACAAGTTCCCCAGTTCACATGCAGCACTAGCCCTTCATTTTGAGGTCAGAATATCCAGAACCAAGTTTAATCTGTTACTTACTATTCATTCAAATGCCATTAAAATACTTCACAGTAACTTCCCCATTGGTCATTGAAAGTTTGGGTCGAAAGAACGACAGTTTACTTTGCAAAACAGGAGAGACATTCCCAGCAGGTTATAAAATAAGATGTCCAATTCCCCATAATGCGCCGCTATAATACAAAACCTGAGAAATGGGTCATTTTGCAGTTATTTATTTCTCACCCCGATCTGTTCGAGGCAATTCTCACAGTGTGGATCTTTCTGATAAGAAAAGTCAATATTAATAAAAACTTTCATTATTGCGTGTGTTGGTCTTTGTGCAGGTGGAGCAGCTCTGGCAGCTGCTGTGCCCTCTGATCCGAACAGCTCTTTCCAACATCACAGTGGAGACCTACACGGACTGGGGAACATGCATCGCTACTGTGTGTGTAAGTACAAGCTACACATTACCAGGATGGTCTAGGTCTGAAACGAGACTGGAAAAGTATTGAAGTTAAAGTTTTAGTGTTTAAGGGCTGCAACTAATGATTATTTTGGTAATTGATAGACTGCAGAAGGTTCATGGAAATTGTATTTTTTATAAACTTTTCACCACATAAAGCTAAAAGTGATGCATCTGTGTACAGGAGTTGTCCATCCTAAGCCAAGATTCTTCAGTCTTTCATCTGTACTCTGTAGTTGAAGTGTAGGACGTTTCGATTTTAGTATCAAGAAAGGAGGGACTTAGAGGTTAACTCCTCCTTCTGGTTTGCTCTTAAGATATCCACAAGTCTTTATTCGCTAAGGAAGATCTTTAGACTAAGATCGAAACGTCCTACGCCTCAACTACAGGGTACAGATGAAGACTGAAGAAGCTTGGCCTACTAAAGTGATGCAGTTTTAGCCTGGCATGCTTTACAGGACGTGTAGTCTGGGGGTCAGCATCATCTCTGTGCGTTCAGAAGGGCGTGATAGACAGAGATGAACCAATCAGAGAAAGGCATGGTTTGACCAACATGGCGGCTTAACGTGAACAAAAGAATATCGCACTGAGAATTGTCCTCTTCTGCCAAATCAACAGGCGATCTACTAGACTATTTTAATAAGAACTTTACAAAGTCCGTTCTGAATGATGACCTCCAGACTGTCCTGCTTTTGAAAGAAGGCAGGAGCATTTATCTGGCCAAATGCAGTTTGAGGATGTCTTGAAAGAATAAACTTAAAGGTGATGTCTATATGATGCTCTTCTTCTTCTGATGCTGTACATTAGAGCCCGACTGATATGGATTTTTAGGGTCCGCTATCGGAATAAGGACAGTAGAGCAGGCTGATATATAATGCCTATATAATGGCCGATAAACTCCTCTTCAGAAAATTAAAGAGAATGATTACTTACTTAAGACTAAACACTGCATACTCCGTCAATTCTTAAGTCTGTCTCTCCTCCATTATATGACACACTAAAGAACTACTTCAGTCTGGGATTGTGAAAGTGAGAGAGAGCCCTTTTATATGTATTTGCAAACTGGTTTTGCCATAGGATCTGGCAAGACTAATAGTGGGGCTCATTCTGCTTTGATTAGATAATGGTCAGGAGCTTTATCTCATTTTTGGGAGAAAGAGTTCAACTATTTCCAAAAAACGTACAGGATATAGCTTATACCAGGGATGCCCAAAGTGCTTTCCATGGAGGGCCAAAATGGAAAAGTATTAGGGCCAAACATTTAACCGTTTTACATGTAGAAAGACCATATGCAAACGGATATAATATGATTAAATATCCTTTAATTACTGAGCTATTGACTATGACATGATGCTTTTAGACCAACCTTCTATTCAGACACAAATGAACCAAAGTAGACTGTCCTGACAAGTCTAAGCACCACCCCGGGGGCCAAATGAAACTCCTTGGAGGGAAGAATTTGGGCTGCGGGCCACACTTTGGACACCCCTGTCCCTTTACCTTTCACACTACTAGACTTTTCTTAAAAACACAAAATTCTAATGTTATTCTTTCTCTGTCGGAGTCTGGTTACACTCCAGAAACAATTGATTGATTACTAAATCGCATCATTGTTTCCGTTAAGCAAGACCAGATTGGTATATCATTTGTAGGTCCTAATGGTATCCTTTAGATAGCATGTTTTGATGCCTGTCAGATCCTGGGACAGCACTAAAGAAAGTTGTTTGAGCTAAAAAATAGATTTAAAAAATGAAAAGAAATGGTCTTTGATGGAATAAATTACCATTATTGTTTTTCTTATGGTTCTAGATGACCAATAATTAAGTATAGGTAAAAAAATATATACACCAAGTATCGTTAAAGGTATCGAAGAAATTTAAACATTGCCCCGCCGTATAGTACAGAGCTTTGCACATGTGCTGCGACTAAACCCCTCGGCCATTCCGCAACACAAGAGGCAGCAGTTCGAGCAACACAGACGACTATTTAATCGAGCGCTGGTGCGTCTCGTCCTGGTGCCTAAGCCGACATCAAAATAACCAAAAACAAATGCGTCAGACTGGCCTTTCCGTCTCCCTGAAAAGCCCAGCTGCGCTCTCTCACCATTAGCGCCTAAGCCATTACTCAATCATCTTAATCCGTCGGTAAAATGTCAGAAAAAGTCCAAGGTGACATCTAAAAGAATTGCAAATGTTCTCTCAAATCCCCTCAGAGGAACATTGCTGCGCCAGGGCAAATAAATTAGTGTTTGTTTGATAAATCGCTTCAAAACCCATTCACTTTTGTAGCAGGGAGCCGGTGATTGATTTGTTGTGCATTGTTTTAATTAGACTTTTCAAAGCCTTTAGATTTAATTTGATCATAAATGTGTTTGTGGGGAATATGTAGGGATGCAATCTGAATTCTTTTGTAGTTTTAGACCTTAGTAATAGTTAATAATGGTATTTATGCTTCCGATGTCAATTCAGTTTACCAACAAGAAGAGAATTACTAATGCTAACTCAGTAGGCGGGGCGCTTAACCTCTTAAGCCCTGCTGTGTATACATATCCTCTGGAAGGCTTTAACAGCTTGTAAAATGTCTATAAAATGTTCATATTGCTCTCAAATGATATGAATGTCTATGGGGATACTGTAGATGTGCACATTTTCAAGAAAATCATAGTGGGCCTGAGTAATTGAGGTTGAAACACAGAAAATATGAATTCCGCCTAAAAAAAACCCACATTACAGCAGGTCAGCAGCTTGTTTACATTGTAAAGAAGCAAATACACATCATAAATAGTACCTACAGCTAATTATTGACTTTTTACCAACTGTTTATCTCTGTAACAATAAATAATTGAAAAGTTATTGAGGTTTCAATTTAAAATAGTCGAGGCGGAATCCCATTATAATAAATAGGGCACAATTTGGCACCTTTTGGCCCCATTCAAATTTGTAATTTGTAATTGATTCTGTTGAGACTTTTAAAAGCGATCTGAAGACTTTTCTTTTTGCCCAAGCTTTTGCTTAGTTTCCTTTTGGGCTGTCTTTGATTTTGTGTTGTCTTGGCCTTGTTATTCTGTCTTTTATATTTGTATTTTTG
>OMNZ01092064.1:0-23591 GCA_900303255.1 Lesueurigobius sanzi
AATCAGTAAAAATTGTCATGAAATAAACCAAATAATCTAGATGACAGTAGTAAATGTGCCTAATCTGCTCTAAACAAGACTAATATTCTCAAATCGAGTCATTTATCCTGGTGCTTGATTTTAGTTTTGTTGTAGAACCATAAAACAGAAGAATAATGATCATTTATTCTATAAAATACTGTTTCTTTTAGTGTTTTTATCATTTATTTGAGCTGAAACACCTGAGCCCTTTCTTTAGTGCAGTCTCAGATCCACCAGGAAGACAAATTTGCTTTCTAACGATAAATATTTTTTCGGTACCTGTTTTCGGTACCAATTTATTTTTCGATACCGGTAGTACCTTCATAATTTTTTCGATACCGTACTGGTATCGTTTAACGGTACCCAGCCCTAGTCAAACCTTTGTATACTAGGGTTATTTTTATGGGCTTGCGTGGCCTCTCAGTCGCTGGACCCAATCAGACCTTTAACAGCTGCTCCACTGATTACAGATCTGCCCAGGCTAAGATCGAAAGCCCGTGTCATCTACATTTTATTCTGCACTCATCAAAGCTCTCTTTTTTTCCTCCTCAAAGCCATTTGTGCAGATTGTTCCTAACATTAACTTTAGCTCAGACAGCCTCATTTATTTCCCGAGGTCCAGACAGACAGTGCAATCACAATTATATGCGCAGTCCAGTACATCTGCTGATAACAAGGCCACCATTAGGAACAGGAAAAGCGGCTCCCTTAATAATAATTGCCCTCCAGATTGGAGTAATCTAACCTAATCTTTTTCCTTTCCCATTGCAGTATAGCCCTTCAAGCAACAACAACACGCCGATACAAGGCTTCTACATTTACTACAGACCCACCGACAGCGACAACGACAGCGACTACAAACGAGACATAGTGGAGGGTAAGTGCAGCGGCCCAAGAGCTGTTTGAAAATACTAACACGGAGGTTAAAGTACTCATTACTAGCACTACATTTACTACTACTACTGAATCTACTGTTAACAATTAAGGATTGTCTAAAAAAATAAACACATTTTTGTTTTAGTTTGTGTTAGCAAAAAGGTGTCTTATTTCAGTCAGATGGGTCTTTAAACCTTTCTGAAGTAGGCCTACTATACAGGGCCGGACCAAGCATTCATGGGGCCCTAAGCAGAATATGGCATGGGGACCCCGCAACTTCAATTTCATTTTGGATAGATATATGTTGATATATTTGAGAAAGTAGACTACAAAACTGCAAAAATAAATCTAGAAATGATTCAATCTTAAAATTGTTGTATTTGCCCTTGATTTAAGAAACAAATTTCAAGTTTTTTCACTCTTAAATAAAATAAACAAACAATCTAAAAACAATATTAATGTTTAAAATGTTAACAATTATGGTGTTTTTTTTTTTCTTTCTCGAAATTAGTTACTCAAATCAAAGGCAAATAAAAAAATGTATGCAATTCTACTTATTTCTAGATTTCTTTTTGTAGAGTACTAGTTAGACATTTGGGGAAATTTATGATACACACAAATGTATGCACTATTGGGGGCCCCCTGGTAGTCTTGGGGCCCTAATATAAGCAGCTGCATAGTCTGCTTATTAGGCTGGGCCGGCCCTGCTACTATACTACTATATCAAGAGAAACATGGTTAATTAAGTTATTTTTGCAAGTTAGGAAGTGTGCAGGAACTTCTCTCATTGATACTCGTGAACTTTCAAAATATAGAATAGAATAGAAAAGCTTTATTGTCTATCGAAGTAGAAATTCATCTTTGGCTCACCGACATAAAAACACAAAAAAGACCAGGATAATACAAACATGCCTAGTGGAGATAAAACACAAAATACATAGAAAAACAGATTCAGTTCACTTCTGTAGCTGTAGTGTAGTGTTCAGTTCATCCCACAGCACAGGGGACAAAAGATTTTACTTTCTATTATATTATATTTAACATACAACAGTGTTATTATGTTTAGCAGTATTGCTGGTGGACAGTCTCCATATTTTGTGCTTATAAACACAGAGAAATGAATCCAGTGGTGTTGTGCATTTGTGCTGTATGATTAATACGCACTGCCCCTGAAAGCATGCCAAAATGTGTTTTTAATAAATGGTCGCCAGCTAATGGGTCAGGGCTGAAATCGGAGAAGCGCCACAGGAGCGTGGCTCCGGTTGCTGTGAAGAATGCTAACAGTCAGGTCTGGTCCACAACGATTGGCTCGGATGCTCTATCTTAAAGCTAAAGCATATGACTCTTCTTTACAGTGTCGGGTTTGTTATTTTTACTTTATATTACATACAGCGTCATGTTCAAAGGCCTGTAGAAATTAACAGAGTTCCATCAGGAAGAGACCAATGCCACGCAAGGTAGCCCCAGAATGGAAATGGTCATAATCTTTTGTCGTAAAAAACATCAGGACAACAGTAGTTGAACAAAAAAGGTTTGTGTATTCAATGTTTAGTTCACCAAGTTTGAATGGCTTTCTGTAGGATTAAGTATGTGAAGTTACTATGTGAGCAGTAATAGGAGACACATTCATCAGCACACATCCAGAACAGCGCCTTTTTTCAGCCCCATTTGCTGGAAACGTTGCATTTCCATCTTGTAGTCTGGTCCGTGAGTCCATGAGTTAGCTTGTGTGCAGTAGAGGGATATGTGTGGAGTGGGAACACTGGAGACAAGCCAGGACAAACATGAAGCTGCCATATATGGAGCTTGTCTAAAGCAAAGCAACTGTCTGAGGACTTGAGTTGACAAGAGAGGAGGGGGTGATAGAGAGAGCGTGAACGAACATGACCTCAGAGAGAGAGAAAGAAAGAGAGAGAGAGAGCGGTGATTGTGAGTAAACACAAAGCAGCTGCAGCAGGAAGGCCTCGCTCACCTTTGTCCCTTTTCCCTCAGGTGTAAAGCACTGGCACATGATTGGACACCTCCAGCCTGAGACCTCCTACGATATCAAGATGCAGTGCTTTAATGATGGAGGCGAGAGCGAATACAGCAACGTAATGATCTGTGAGACCAAAGGTAGGACAGTAAAGTGTGCCCACTCATGTGTTGCCTCACTTCCTCTTTATCAGGAGACCAGACTTATTTCTGGTAATGCCAGAGCTTCAATAACAGCTCTGACCACCATAATTACATAATAAAACTCATTTTATGGCACTATCAAATGCTTCCTTTGTGTACTTCAGGTCTTTGTTGTGTGGGCGTTGCTCGTGGCTAAGCACTGGTCTTTGTCCCCTTTTCTTCAACAGCACGTCAGGCACCAGGCTCTCCCAGCCAGCACCCCATCACTCCCCCAGGACCCCACCCTCAAGAGCCTCCCAGTTCTCCAGGAGGGCTGCTCTATCTAATTGTGGGCTGTGTTCTGGTGGTCATGGTACTCATTTTGTTGGCATTCATCGCCATGTGTTTGTGGAGGAATCGGCAGCAGAACAACATGCACAGTGAGTAAAGCTTATTAAAGGGTAAATAACAGCTATGAACTTGTTGGCTTTTAGTGTGGGATTGTGCTGAGTCAGCCTTTGACAGACAATAGTTTACCACAAAATGTTGTGTATGTTTTGTTCTTGGATTTTTATATGTTGGCATCCCTTCTCCCTCATCAGAGTATCCCCCGGGCTATGCTGGCTACCAGCCAGCAGAGATGAATGGCCATGTTCTTGAGTACACCTCAGTGGCAGGCAACAACCACATGAATGGAGGAGTGCATGGGGGCTATGGACACAGTGGCCAGATGTTGTCCCAGGGGTGCCATCACCTCCACCACAAACTCCCTAATGGCCTGTCGCTGATGAACGGCTCAAGCAGCCTGTTCTCTCCGGGGCACACACACAACCATGAAGGGACCCTGCCCCACAGCACCCAGGACTGTGAGCACTCACACCCTTACCATCACCATAATGTGAGTCACTCAGCCTATGCCACTGTCTGCTCAGCTCTCTGTAATTATGAATTGAAATGTGGTTACTGTACATAACTTATATTTACTGTCTCTTCTCAGGGTGGAGGGATGTACACAGCTCTTCCTCAGACTGAGTCATCTGACTGTATGAGCTGTCAAAATCTCTGCAACAATAACAGGTTAGAAAAACTTCATAGAATAATTCAGTCATTATGGAGTTAGTAAATCCACTTAGAATGACAAAACATTGCATCTCTGCTTGATAAATGGTCACATACACACTTGAGTGTTTCCCAAACTACTTGATCTGTTTATGTACTTAAGAGTCCACAGCATTACAGTTTACCCTGTGTTCACCCAGCCAGAGACCTAATGAGCCCTCTGTTTATTTACCTCTGCTGCTGGGAAAAGAGGGGCGTGGCCACAATCCAATCTTGAACCAATATAGAGAAATGTTGAGTTCAGGGAAACTGCAAAACACAGTGTCTCACTGAGAGACCGGATCTAATGCCCACTTCCTTCCAATAGTAAAAATAACATAATGCCTCTCTTTCCTTTGTCTTTGTGTTCATGCTGTACAAAAATAGCTATCTACATGTGGCGCCCCACGGATAACTCTCTTCTCTGTTTTGGAGCAGATGTCACAACAAAACCAATGGCACTTTTTCCAGTGGCACTCTGCCTCTAATGCACCGCGTGGCCGGATGCCAGCAGGACGGCCTGGAGATGGTGCCTCTGGGGCAGGCGTCCCAACTGTGCCACAGCCTCGACGGTCACACACACCCTGGAGAGCAGCCACAGGAGCACCAGGGGTCTCCATCACAGCACTCCTGTTGTCTGGGCGAGAACAGTGACAACTCAGACACAACTGGTGAGCCATTGTTCCATTCTTCTAGTGATAATATAATAAATACATAATAGAAATAAATGAATAGACTACTTAATAGAGCAGTGGCCATTTTGTGAACAGAGCTACTCAGTATAAGATGTATCATAGTCTATTACTAAAGCCATGATCTGTCTGTAGGGGAGGAGGAGCCGGAGTGCATGGACGTGGAGGGGACAGTGGTTTGCTGGGAGGCTCTCACCCTGACAGACTTGGACTGTGACGAGAAGCCAAGCTGGATCTCTGCGAGTAGCTTAGGGGGAGAGCTGATCCAAGCCGGACCGCAGGAGGTCTGAATCCTGGCCCCCTACAGCACACTACACACACCCTGCTGTAGACGGGGTCCTCACAGAGAGCACCGGGACAGTCTATGGACCCTGACTGAAAAAGAGGACATAAGGAGACAGTCGGAAGCACTGCACGCTCGAGAGACTTTGATCTGTGGGACGTAACGATGGACTGAACTTAAACAAGGAAGGAAATGGCTTTAAAAAACTGAAGCAGGACTCCACGGACACAAATGAAACAAGTGTCTTGCTTAAAGGAAACTATTCCCCACTGGAGGGAGGACTTTGACCAGATGAAAAACTTTCTAGATGCCTTATTTATTTTTTTGTAGTAGTAAAATATTATTTCATATGAATGTATCTGTTTAAAGAAAGGTTTCTTTTATATTATTTATGCTTTTGTCAGATGAGAAATGCTTTTTATTTTTTGTTTGTCCCTTATGTGTTGCGCTCAGACGTGGAGATACGCAAGTGTAAAGTTTTGTAATAATATAAAGAGAAGATATGGAAGAGTAAACAGCATAGTTCACTGTCGTCTTTCCTGACGCACATAAATGATTGACTAGAGTAAGTTTCCAGGCCTGCCCATATTTGCAGCGGGGCTTTGAAGTGGCTCAGACGGGGCCGTCCCACTGCAGTGACCCCTGAAAGGCCCGAACACTCCCTTCACTGTTCACTTTAAGGCCATGCGCTCTGCCTGACTGAAGACTTGATAGCTCATTACTTTATGTAAAATGCTCTGGTACTTTGAGTGCACGGTGTTGACCCACTGGCCCCGATCTGTTGAAGATGTTGAGCAGAGTAAGCAGTCGTGCGGCCCAGAGCAACATGTAGGATTCCCCCCAGATGCAATCTAACAAAATGGATTCGCCGTGACAATTGAGCTATCGTTTTCCAACCGTGCTAGTGTTTTTACGACAAATAGAGGAATGTAAAGCGTGGCTAGAACACAGAAAGTTGAAACTAATAACAGGAGTCTTCCTTGTGACTGAGATTGACATATTCTAACACGAAAAACAACAGGAACCTTTAAAAAAAAAAGTTTAATTTTAATCCATTTTAGCCTTGTTTTGGTTCTTTAAAGAAATTGTTACCTTGTTTTGACACAATGTGATACAAAAACTAAACAAATTGCTGATGATTTTGTTTAAATTGAGTAGAACAAGTTAAACTGGTTTAGTAAAGTATCACGATTAGGGCTGCACAATATATCGCGAAAAATATCGTATCGCAATATTAGGTGGTGCGACAACCATATCGCAAGAAGCCACAAAATATCGCAAATTCACTTGGGTCTTTCATCCAGGGCTGCAACTAACAATTATTTTGGCAACCGATTATTTTTGCGATGAATCGGTTAATCTTTTGACTGAGAAAACCATGTAGATTTTTTTTTTTTTTTTTTTTTTACAAATGTTAACTTCGTGAAGCTAAAGAAACACTGGTTGGGGGCCTTTTGATAGAGAATAGTTAAAGATATTGGGCCTCATTCACGAATATTTTCCTAAGAAAAAGTTCTTAAGTACAACTTAGGAGAAACTAAAGAAAAACTTAGGTCTGATTCACGAAGCGTTCCTAAAGGGACTCAATGGAGGTTGTCCATTTTCATACTCGTGACTGTCACCTCTGGCCGTCCACGTAACTGCAGTCTCCATGTTAAGCTGGTGAATGACTGCTGACTCGGCCCGAACACGCAACTTTAGAGTGACGGTGCAGGCTTATAGTGGCAATTGAGTGGGATAGGTGTGGGCTCACAGTACAGCGCGGGACATTGCTGGAGCATGTAGGGGGTGGAAAATATATTATTTTTTTAATTTTAACTTCCGTAGAGTCCCTTTAAAAAGACAAAACTGTTCTTAAAGAGAGATGCCCCCAAATTCATGAACGTAACACCACTCCCCTCATTATCAGGACATTTACATTATATTGACTATGAAAATACAAAGACACGCCATTTAAACTTCCATATATAGGCATGACAAGAGCATGAGGCAGTACTCCTGATCTTACACAGGTGTGACTCAGAGCAGCAACTAACGAGCTTCAGCCCTCAGCTGTGAAAGTCTACACTAACTATCTCTGCTCTAGACCACCTCTGATCACTTCCATTATCTCAAAAAAAAATTTTTTAAGTGAAATAATTTTTAGAAAAATGTTACTCATGCTGTGAAAGACTTAGAATTTTTGGGTCCATTTTGACTGTGATAATATTCTAAAACTGCAGATTTTTCTCCTGACTGTTCTTAGGATTTGTTCTTCCAGAAGAACTCCTTCAGCTTAGAACAAATTTTGTGAATGCCAAAAATGTTCCTAAGTAGGCCCCAAGAACAAATGTGTGCATAAGTTTGTTTCGTGAATGAGGCCCAGTGTTTGTAGAAGGCTCCTAGTGAATGAACAATGGGCACATACATGCCCATTTGAAAGCTAAGAACATCCAGAATTCAGTGACTGAGGTTAAACTACTGAAGGCTGCGTTACATAAATGACTTTCAAATCAAGTAAATATTAGATTTGGACATGTTTACCTCTTTAAAAATTACCCCACCTTTCAAAGAGAAAGGGTTTTCATCAAAAATACTAACTTGTATTGTAATTCTGGCTGTGTGTGAGTGAAAAATCTGACAATTCTTTCTAGAAAATGATTCATCGATTACTAAAATAGTTGTCGATCAGTTGTTTCAGCCCTACTTACGTTTTTTGCCAACACTCTCTAAAACCAAACATGCATCAAACTTATAAATGTGCAGACGTTCAGTTTTCGTTATAACTTTCAGAATTTAGTTAATTTTTTGGCCTTGGTTTGGCTCTGATTTAGTGTTTTTGGAGTCTTCTTTTGACACAATTTTCAGAAAAAGATATTACCTGTGTCTGAATCGAATGGTACGGTTCGCAATAATATCATCATGCCTGCGCCGCATATCGTAAGTTTTTTCAATATCATGCAGCCCTAGTCCTGATCATTTATTTATTTGAGCAATTGGGTTATCAACCGAACATGACAAAGAAAAAAAAAAATAGCAACACAATGCTCAAAAGGAGTCAAGTTATCTAATATTTTTTCTCATTTTGTGCAGCCTCGCCTCGACATAGAAACCCTTTTGATTTGTGGTGCTAAAACTTATTAACATGATAAAACAGATAATTGAAATATCAAACATCTCATACAATTGTGCTCGTAGGTTTACATTCCCTGGGATAATTTTTTGGGGTTTTTTTTTGCCATTTTTCAGAGAATATGAATGATAACACAAAAACACTTTTTTCCACTCATTGTTAGTGGTTTTGTGAAGCCAATTATTGTCAAAGAACTGTGTTTACTCTTTTCAAATCATAATGACAACATAAACTAATCAAATGACCCTGATCTTAAGTTTACATGATCAGCAACAACTGCCAGGAATTGCTCAGGTGCAAAGAAAAACTCACAAATAACTTCAGCTGAAATACAGGACTCTCTGGAAAAAGTGGTGATTGTATCAAGAGGCAGAAGATATAAAGTTTTGATAAGGGACATTTTGATAATCTCTTAATTATGATTGGACAAGGATAAGTTTTTTCTTTTCTTTTTTTTTTTTTTACAATAAATGGCTTCACACAACCACTAGGAGAGAAAAAAGAGTTTTGTGTTATAATTCATATTCTGAAAAATGCCATAAAAACAATCAAACATTCTGCCAGGGTATGTAAACTTATGAGCACAACTGTACATGGTGTTTTGTGATGACCTGCTGTATTCAGTTATACTGTACTTCACATTCGAGTACCAAACAGAAAAGGTTTGCAGTACAATGGTAAAACAACATACTAGTCTACTTTACTTCACCACATCACTTTCTCAAGTTCAAATGGGCCACGCTTCCTGCTGACATTACTCCTTTTCTTCTGGTTGCTTGTTGGCTCATGTGCCCAGTATCTTCTCCAGAGGGATATTCCTGGCACCCACATCCACTCCGCTCTTGCTCAGGCGTGGCAGTGCTCCTTCCGTCTCGTATTTTTAGTGTGCGTTGTGCAGCCGAGCGCGTCAACATGTGTCCAGTTGACTTGAATTAAGCTTTTACCCGTGAACCGACTTGTCTACGGATGTGGAGAAATGTGCTGTGAAGCAATAAGGAAATCAGTGCAATACACCTTTTTTTTTTACTCACATTCTGGCATGAAAAACAAAACAAAACATGGGATAGTTTCAAGTGGCACAAAATCCTCTCTATTCTTCTCTGGTTATTGGACTCAAACGTGTTGTCATACTTTTAATAATACTTTTGTAATTGCTGTAGGTTCTGGGACAGTTTGTTGTCAATATCGTCAACTTAAAGGGACTATTCCTGACTTTTTCCTCGTAGTTGAATGGAATTACTTTTTTCCTTTTTTAGTATATTGCAAACTACGACATTACTAGAAATCTAAATATAAAGCATTTATTGTCAGGCTAGTTTTCTTGCATTTCAGTGACTATGACCAAAAAAAGTGACCCCGGCAGTTGTGAAATGTGCTTAAAAAGTCATCTCTAAGAAGAAACACGATTTCAGAAATGTATTAGAAAAGTTAGTGAGCTCAGACCACAAGTATCAATTTATTTTACTGCCTTCTTCTTCCATTATTCGTAATTTAAAAAAATCAGGTACAGTGCCTTTAAGTATTTTGTCATAATTTTAATCACAGTGACATTTTTGCAAACTAAAAGTAGACTAAAACTAAATTAGAAGTTGTTATTGAGACTAAAACTATGACTAAAATGTAAAAGGATGTGAACTTTAGGTTCCAGGTGTCCTGGTTTTCCAATTACTCCTCTACAAATACAGGAGACATAGTCACTGATCCTTTACTTCTTGAAAAAGGCTTGTTTGGAGCCGATACACCTGGAAGAAACCAGCAATTTCTTTTAAATCATTTTAAAATGCATTAGGCCAGCAAAATGAAGGCTTTTCAGAAAATGTAAATAGAGAATTAATGTTGTGGTAGGAGTGCCTTGGTTTTTGTTTTTCTCTTGAATTTCTGTCCCCCAACACCAAAGACCCCCAAAAAAAGCTATTTTTTGTGGCACCAAAGTTTTTTTTCTCACAGTGACACAGTTGGAAGAGCCTTGGTGGATTGTCCATGTGAAGCTCCATGATGCAGAAAACATCATTACACTTGAATACAATATTAGCAATGTAAAGTTGGCTATGTGAATTTTAGATTTATTTGCCTAATTTTACATTTAATTTTCATCAACTAATTATTTATCTAGCTAAATCTTGACTAAAACTTCTTTACATTTTCGTCACAAACTACACGAACTAGAAATTCTCTCTTAAACTTTCTAAATAAATCAGAGTGGGGTGGGTACACAAGGTATGCTAGGAAAGAAGTATCAAGTATAATACTGCAATTATAACCTGTATATACTGTAATTGCTGCAAAAAACAATATTTAGACTTTATTGTGATTACTTTGTGTGCACACCATTGCAAAAATGGCATAGATACAGTATGTACCAATATTTCCAACTATCTTTCATGATTTTCGTTGTCTGTTTGGACAAAGACACGAGACAATGGGGGAGGAAATGAACGTGGAAATGAAAGAGATTGGTGAGCGCGGGGGTGAGAGGGAACGGGGGGCATGCTGACAGATGCTGGCCCTGCCTGTTGAGGGCCAGATAAGGCTAGGGTTGTCTCCAAATGAGCCTCTTCTCCATGTCCCACGCCTGTCAGTCCGCACCCTCCTTCAGTCCCGGCCAGGACCCTCTGCCCACGCGGCTACACCCACTAATTAAGGAGAACCGCTGGGGACAAAAAACCTCATTGTCTACCCAGGAATTTGTGCCCCTTGCAGCAGAGCCGACCTGTTAACGCCAGGCTCTCTCCCCTCCCACCATTCTTCCTTCTCAGATCGAGATCAATGAGGATGCAAGTCCTTATGAATCGGCCTGTGTGTCGTTAAATGGCCTTGTTCAGCCCTGGGCCTTTTCTAGTATTTTGGAGATGTCACAAAACCACAAGTGGAGCATGTTGGGTTTGGATCAACTCCAATGATTGAATACTGGGGATGATGAGGTCATGTGCTTTGCTAAATATACATGAAATAGTGCAGCAGTTATGAATTATCTTTCACCTGTTCACTGGAAGAGAAGCTTGAGGCTTTAGTTGTTTTCAAAATATTTTAGATCGACTTTAAGTTTTAATTTAGTGTTTTTATATATATACAAATTACTTGAGCAACTATTCCATTGTTTACATAACACTAAAGTAAGCAATGACATGACCAGTAAGTAAATACCTAGTAAACAATGAACCATTAACGTATTATAGAGTAAAATGTTCAGGATTCATCCACTATGATGAGCTCGGTGAAGAAGAAGGTAACTCTGAGTCCTTCCTCCTCATCATCATACAGGGCTTGACAGGTGAACATGCCTTCTGCATCGGCCTGGACATCTTCAATCTGCAGAGAGGAGGTGTTTTCAGGGACACTCAGCTGTCCCAGGTCACTAGAGAGCGCCTGCACATTCGTCCCGTGCCCATAGTTGTAGGCCACTGCTGTGTTGTTGTCAGAGCCGGGTTTGGCGAAGCCCCAGATGAAGATGTGAGGAGAAGGAGAGCCGCAGTGTAAAGTGACAGAGTCTCCCACAGACGCAGTCAGGTTCGAGTGAATGTACTCCACCTCCTCTGCATCAGACATATCCAGACCTGAAATACAGCATGTGCAGAGGCATCTGTTATAACAATGAATAATTAACTTTTGAGTGATCTTTTTGAAGGCATATTGGTTTGTAACTTCACTTTACTGAGCAGCATTGCTAGAAATCAGACCAACCTATCTATGGACCAACCTGATTCATGTTTTCAGTGGGAAATCAGAACAAAGTGGAGAAACATCCTGTCCAGTCAGGCACTTTGTGAGGCTGGAGTAAAAAGTTTTAAAATTCAAGTGTTTCGTAGTAACTTGCAGACCTCCCAGATGGTTGGGAATCGACTCAGCTCTTGAAGATGAGCAGCACATCATTCTGAACGCATACTCAGTTTATTTGCCTCTGGTGTTTTGACAAACGCTATTTTATTACTCCGTCTTTGGCTACACTCAGCAGTTTGACACAATAATGACAGCCGTTAATGATCAGAAGGAAGTGCACTGGTCTCAGCTTGTCTGCTCCCAGTTAGTGGCTATTGTTACAGGCATCAAAAGAGCAAAGACAAGTTTACCTTGGAGAGGAAGCGCCACGAGTGTCAGGATCAAGAAAAACTGTGAAATCATGGCTAGGCCTTTTCTTAGTCCCATAAAGTAAGTGGTCCAAGTCTTTGCTTTAAACAGCAGCCTCTGGTCTTCCCTCCATCAATTCCCAGCTCTGAATCAAACAAGACCAGACCGATTCGACTAAACTACACAGGAAAAACGTTTTATTATTAATGAGAGTTCCAGCTCAGCACTGTGGCTGCATCAGCCTGTGTAACGAGAGTGTAGGGTGTCACCATGATGCCACTGCAACATGCATTATTGAATAGTACACTAGTAGAAGTGGTCTTGTTGTAAATTCAACCTCTTCTAATGTGAAATGAAAATGAATAAGGCGAAAGAGCCGCTGGAAATATTCATAGTAATGACGGTTGTGACATCAGTGTAGCGTACTTTCACTGCACCCACAGACAATCTACACAGGAAAAACATAAAAACGCCAAACTGAGTTATCTTTGAATCAAATCCAGGATCATATTCCTGTGAAACATGAATGTCTAGCCCATCCGTCCATTGGAGTGGATCCCTTCCCCAATGTGGTTCTCCTCGAGGCTTCTCCGCTTTGTCCCAGGTAGTTTTTCCTTGCCGCGGGGGATTGTCTAAGGATGTGGGAAACCCCAGGCTGACATTTCAATGACATTTCATTGTTTGATGTTTGATATTGACTTGTTTTGTTTTTGTACCGACCTCTGAGATGACTCCTGTTGTGATATTGGGCGTTACAAAAACTGATTGATTGATTAAACTCCTGCATGGTGCCACTATGGATGTATTAGACAGTAAAGACAATAGTTTCATGGGTACCAGGCCAGAAAGAAGGAAGGAACAGAATAAGGAAGGAAATATAGGAGGATAAAAGCCGCTGGCAGCATTGGAGCAATGTGGATGCAACTCATAAACCTGCTGTGACTTGAGGCAACTCCAGAGTAAACGCAAGGTTGTAATTAGTACAGGCAAGATGTGCACTATATTTAGCAGCTTTTGGAGGACAGACACATGTGATAAACATTCATTATAAAACAACATGGGTCCAGCGAGCTTAAAAGACAGGGGTCTTGGTTCAAAGTCACTGTATGGCAATGATAAAAGCGCTGAATGAAGAGACACTTTATAGGCATTTGTCTGGCTTTGCGTCAAGTCTAGCAAGTCATGGTTCACCTGCACAAGTTCTGCAACACTATCTGACACAAACTTTGGAGAAGCATCAGAAAACATTAAACAAGTCAGAAATGCCTTTGGTGCAACAGCTGGATGCTTAGTCAGGGGGAATTCTGCCATTCAAGAAATTTACAATTCCCAGATGGCCAACATCTAACATTAATCTGAAAATGAGCTGAAGCATATTTGATATCAGGAACTATTTTCCAACTGTAAACTATTATGCTGATGTTTTTTAAGACAAACAACCTGGACCTATGAGGTTGGAGAATGGTACAACCCTGTTCAAAATCAATTATTGCCTGGGCTATGTTGAACAGAAATCTTTTTAAAACGCAGAAGTATAGCACATGTTGGCTCCCTGCCCAGAGACAACATTAAGAAAAAGTCCTGCTTTTTTCTCCCTTTTGTGGATGTAGTTGTGATGGTGGTGATATACTGTATACAATGGGTCCTTCTTGTTAACACAAAGCACATTCTTAAAGTCTCTATAAGTACGTCATACTAATTTAGGTTGGACTTTTCTTCATTTTGATTTGATCTTTTAACCGAGAAAGTCTCACTGAGATCCAGAATCTCTGTTTCTACTAGTCCTTATACTAGATAGGGATCCTAGTGTACATGTTTTTAGTGGTAGGGGAAACCTGAGGACCCAGGTGAAACCAACACATGAGAACATGCAGATAGATTTGTTTCAGTATTATTACAAAACCAAATGTCCTATACTTAGCTCTTACACTGGGTTAGAGAAAGATTTTGATTATAATAAGTTATCCATCTGTGTAGGTTCTCAGTCGTACAGGAGTAGGTAAAGATTCTTCAGTCTTCATCTGTACTCTGTAGTTGAAGTGACGGACGTTTCGGTCTTCATCCAAAAAGCTTCGCCAGCAAAAATTTCAATCATTTTGCTGACAAAGCTTTTTGGATGAAGAGCGGAGACTGAAGAATCTTTGCCTACGATTATAATACGATTATGTTCTTATCATGAAATAAATTGTGTATATTAATTACTGCACTTGTAATAGCCATTTTAAGGACCACGCTATTCCTGTGTTGTAAAGTATGTACCTTTTATAGTTGACAAAAAGCTCCAAAAGTGTTTGTTCTCTTTCCTGTAAAAGCTTTCAGGTGCAGTGCCCCCATTCTGTGCCGCTTACATCGAGCCAACACTTGACTTCGGTTTTGTCTCGCTGGCAGCACATGAGAGAGCAGAACGAGACCCGGAGAGCGGAGACTATAATATGGAGATCTGGGCAACACATTACTTACTCTGCAGTCTCCACATGTGTCGCCCGCTCCCACCGCGCACCATCCACCGACTCACTCTTTATGTGAACGCGGCCCTGGACAAAACAGGTGGGTTCTCCGAGCGAGGCCTGTGATTAAAAAACGTCATTAGCGTTGGCATTGTTGAGGGCGAAGCTAACCTCTCATTTGCCGGGACCACCTGTATTTGGATGGGTGGCTTAAGCTGAACGGCAGATGATGCAGGCGCTGGATGAGAAAACGCTCTGAGCTCGTGCGCACTTGGAGGATGTGTGTTTCCACTTATCTCTTTCTAAGCGACGGAGGGAAAGAGTTTGTGCCGCTTAGTTTGTATGTATGATAAAGGAAATGCAAATGAACATGTTAAACCACGATAACTTACATTTTTAAAGAGTTTTAAGAATGTTAAAATATTAAAAAAGATCCATATTGTCCGCTCTGAATCTGGTCCGCTTCAGAATGTTCCAAATGTGCCCAACCCCCCCTACAAAGTCATCTTAAAACAATGTCTTGACTCTTTATGTGTAATTGGTAACACTACAAGTCAAAAGTTTAGACATACTTCTTTATGTATTGTTTATCTTTATTTCAAGACTATTCACATTGTAGATTCCCACTAAAGGCATTCATTATTCCTTGAATGAATGGACACATATGGAATTATTATTCACACACTTTTGGCATTTTCTCAATGAGCTGGACGATGCAGTCACCAGAAATGGTTTTAACTTTACAGGACTGTTGAAAAACCATTTCAGGTCACTACCCTATGAAGCTCATTGAAAAAAGAGCAAGAGCCAAGAGCAAAGGGTGGCTATTTTGAAGAATATAACATATAAAACATTCTTTGAGGTATATTTCACCCTCCTTTTGTTTCCTACACAACTCCATTGGTTCATTCATAGTTCAATGCCTTCAGTGAGAATCTACCATGTAAATTGTGTTGAGAATAAAGAAAAAACAAAACAAACATGCTACTTTTCTTTAAATTATCTCTAGGGAACTTCCATACTGCTTTTGAAATGCATACTTTGTATAGTATTTGGGGCAATGTCTATTAAATCTAAAAAACAAACAAACAAAGGGTTTAAAAGCTTTTGCAGCAACAAAATTGTAACATAATTTTCATAACGCACAATTATTCTTTCACTCTATACTGAAGTTTAAGTCCAGGCATTTGTGTTCTAATTTACCGAAGCAAAATGCAGATGCAAAAGAAATGCAGCGCACTTACTACAGTTTTCCTCATTCCTTCCACTTTCCCTGCACCCCATGGCCCCTTGAGCTGCTGTGTTTTCCTGTTTTCCCTCCAGTTGACAGCTATGTTTTTGACCACACATTTCGGCGGAGAAGTGGTCTTGTTGCACAGACTAGCATGTATTAACCGCCCCCTGAATATAGCTGTCCCGTCGTCATTTATGTGGCAGACAGGCGGAGCGCGGCTGTGTAAAGACTTGAGCTCATAAAACAGGGGTCCGGTCCGTGACCTCCGTGTCCTAGTCTCCCTTCTGGGCCCATACCTGAACGCAGCGTATCCAGCTGACTGGCCTTGGGATAGGGGCAGCCAGAAGGGGCCTCTCCCAGAAGGAAAGCCACTAAATATTTTTTTACATAAATCTCAGAGTAACTTCTAAAACTACTCACAGATGTTGTTTTCCAAATAGTTATGACTGAACATAAGCCAACCAATGTTTATGTTTAGATCATTATGGAACAACAGTCCCACCTCTTTGCCAGTGCCGGAAGTAAAAACCCTAACCCATTCAAAATCTCTATACTTAAAAAAAACAACTAATCAAATATTAGGTCTGTAAGTCTAAATGTATTGATTGCCATGAAAGGGGAGTGCCCGGATGCTTTGGGGTGAAGTGCAGGAGGTGAGTGTGTGTGTGTGGGCGGAGTCTGGGCTGTGGATATGCTGCTTCTCTGTCCATGAGGTATGTGTGGGAGGGGCCACAGGGGTAGAGCATGGCGCCGAGAGGGGGGGCTTACCGGCACCAGCCAATCACAAAATTCAAATGTAGTAGCCTGTGTTGAACCTGAAGAGAACCCCACGGTTACATTATTAAACACCCATTTAGAAAAAAAAAAGTTGATTTTGGGGTTAGTTGTTCTTTAATAGAATTGACTGTTTGTGTCTGAATTTTGATCATATTTATCTCTAAAGCCCCTTGAGTCTGGCAGGATTACGTGTGACCCAATGAGACAAGCATTGCTGTGTACTGGGAGCGAGGAAGGGCTTTCTGGTCGAATCAGGATGGGAGAGCGAGGTTGTTTACTTTTTTTTAATTGTCTTTCACCCCATTATGCAAACTTACAAACTACCACACACAGCACAATGGAGGCTAATCAGTTATGTGATAACTGCTGGTTATATGGTGGATATTTTGTAAGAAAGAAAATACCAAATTCTTGAATGGTTTCATAACTTTTCGGTTTACAATATTTTGGAGAGCTCTTCAATTTATAATGTCTGTGTTTTAAGTCCATGAGTTACCGCAGGCTGATTAGCGTAGTTTATTTTATTTGTTTCATTATTTTATTTGACATATTTCATTAGTATAGGCTTTTTACTTTCTGCACCGGTAAGGAGGCGAGACTGTTGAGCTCCATCTATGTGCCAGTTCCTTGGTGGTTCCAGTATATTAGCGGGGATAATCAAATGGATAATTTGCCAAACACAGGCTTGTGTACGGAGGACTAAAACTGACAAGACAATACATAAATAAATGTCCATATTGGCAAATAATTATTAAAACATCACCACAAAGCAGAGATTATTCATTTGCATCATTCTTTTCTTGATTCCTCTCACCAAATGCAAATTAAGGGGCCGAGCTTCAGATAGTAAGACAGTTTAAAACAGACAATTTGGGGCAACAGACATGAGACGATACATGAGTGTATTGTCTCATGATCGGAAGGTCTGTGGTTCGAAACCCAACTCCTGCAGGTGCAAACTATGAATGGAGTTCATATCTTTTTTAATCTCAGCATTTGTGCTATTTTACTAATTATTTGCCATTGTGGACATTTATTTATTGGTTTATTATTTTACCAGTTTTAGTCCTCCATACTTGTGACTACTAAGCCAGGCCATTCAAAGAGGAAGTGGGTATGGCTGGAAAGGCTACTGCAGCTTCAAATAAGATACTAGTTCATACAAGCAGAACGTGTTTAGCCATAATAATGCTGTAAAGGAGTTGGTCGCAGCACATGAGGGTGACGTGTCTCTGCTTCAGTGTTGTGAGTCCAAGTCCTAGCTCTGACATTTTAGTGAACTTTTGACACTTTTCTTTCTTCACCCTCAATTTACAATAAACTGTGCAGTCTCAAATAGAGCATACTGCCTGAAAATAAACAGAAAAAAATAGTACAAAAATAACATCTATGACCTAACATCTATGCGGTCTCATGAAGATCTGAACGGTCTGACCTAAAACAGCCAGACAGCCTTTAAGCACCACAGAGGCCTTCAGCAAACAACATGTGGAAAGGCTTTGGCAGCTAATGTAGCGTGCAGTATTTATGCACTGAACACGGACTTGACCAGTGTCCATCAGGGTCTGGGGAGCAGATACTACTGTATGCTCCAACCAGCCGCCACTGTGCTATTTCCAGCACAGGATCGTTCAACCGCAGGCCAGGACTACCTCCCCTCTAAAGCCCCGTAACCCACAATGGGACCCTTACTCTGCCCCTGCCTCAGCTGCTCAGTGTGCAGTAGTCAAATCAAGGGGATGTCCTGTCAGAACGTCAAAAGCCTGTTCTTTTAATTGGTTGCCGGCCTAAATTGGATGTGGGCAATATATCGTGTACAAGATAATATTGAAATTGTTGTTTGGACGATATGTTCATGTTGTTTACAATATTGAGTATAGCTCCAATGTCAAGAAATCAACAAACAGCCACAAAAACATACAGTAAGCCAAAAAATATCTCAAAATATGGTATAATAGTGTTTTTTCTGCTCTTTTTGGTTTATTCAAGACAATAATCACTTTGACGACATGGCAATCTAAATTAAGACGTTTGCCAGCAGCACTTATCTGTTTTTGCAAATGAACTCTTGTCACATTTTTGAAGGTCCTATAGCTTTTAGAATTGGGTTTGGTAAGTCTAGTGAGTAAAGCAAACTTGGACCTGTGACACGCGCGCCAAAAGTCGACATTTCTGCAAACCTTGGATACCCTACACCTTGGATTTCACAGTCGCGCATTCATGGGCTTACTGGATGTGGTGTCAAATCTAATTACTTCTCAGGTCAGACTAATAAATACAAACATTATTTCAAAAAAGAAAAACAAACAAGACATATAAATCATGCAAAAACACCGCAACCTTTCAACTCACTCCTTTTATCAGTGAGAATAAAATATCAAATCAAAATAATAATATATAATAGTACAGACGTGCTACACAACCGCAACAAGGATTTCATTGTTTATCCTTCAAAAGAGATCCAAACACTAAAATCTTTGACGTGATGTAATCGCAGACACCAGTTCACAAATGTATTGTTGCCGGCTTAGATAGGCCTAGATCTTGATGTTATTATTTTTTTTTTCCCATTAATTCCAAACAGCTTATGGAAGATGGCTGTCATTGCGGCCATGTCTTAAGTATAAACACAAAAACAAAATCTGTTGCTGTGTGGGGAATTATTATCCAATTCATCCCCAGATGTACCACAGCCAATTATCACTTGCTTTGAACAGAAGCGCTGCGGCATGACGGCAGCTTGGGATGTTTCTCTAAAAACCCAGAAATGCTCCAAAGATGACAGTCAAATTGCTATTTAAGCTTCCACTGGTGTAATGGAGATGTCAAACGTAATTTAACTTCTTCCTATGGGAAAAGCATACTCTGTCTGTGATTTACAGCTGCGCAGCTAATTGAAGTGGTGTGAATGTGTATTATGCTGGCTGGCATGATTGTTGATTCAAGATTAAAACGGCATAAATCTGAGCATGAAAGACGTTATAATGGGCTCAAAGTTGTTTTAGACTTAAAAGAGAGGTTGTCTTAATCATTTTGGGAACACAGTACAAGAAATGAAAGCTATTTCCATCTCAAACTTTAGCATTTTCCACTCTTCCATCTTGTCCAGTTAGGACTACAACCTAAATTGCAATTTAAAATAGTGTACACTACAGTATACTTTACAGTATTACTGTAGTCCTGTAGTATAAAGCTCCACAAAAAATGCATGTGATTGTTGTATAGTTTAGTAGTTCATATTTCAGTTCACTCTTAAACACAAATCTAATCTCAGAAAAATCAAAATTACATACACTGCCAAAATTGTTTATTTTATGTAATGTGTGTAAGAAGAAGTAATAACTACACAATAAATAAAATCCCACTAGAAGAACTTATCATAGTTTGTTTTAACTATGTAATATATTAGAATCACTACCTATAAGTCACACTTTTTCTCATAGTTTGGCTGGTCCTGTGACTTATACTCAGGTGCGACTTATATACTAATTAACCTCTTAAGCCCTAGGCCTTTTTCTCCAAAAATCATTTCTTTACATCATAGGTGTACATGGCTAATCTTGGTGTCCACACATTTGGTAGAGCTTAGAGATGACGGTGGAAGTGAAATAAAAATAAATGATCTTGTTTGACAATAAAATGAGGTTGCCATAGGTTTGAATGAATTTACGCCTGAAAAAAACACACACATTTTCCCACAAAAAGGCCTTTTTCCTCCCTGTGGTGGAGCAAATAACAACAGAAATAGATAATCCCACATCAGCTGTCACTAATTTGCAACCCATTTTTGGGGACTCTCGGTCTTAAGGGGTTAATAGATACGTGAACACACCAGACACCTATTCAGTTTGTTGTTTATGCCTTGTGTAGCTAAATAACCATCAGTGTGTTACGTTAGCATACCGTACACCTATTCAGCCCATTGTTGTCTATTCTATTGTTATTATTAAAACTTGCCTTTCAAGATGAAATGTCTGTTCTTGGTCTCAGATTTTGTAAAAAAAAATTCCCCCCCAAAGAATGCGATTTATAGTCCAGTGCAACTTATAGTATGTTTTTTTTTCTTCATTATGCATTTTTTGGCTGGTGCGACTTATACTCTGGTGCGACTTATAGTCCGGAAAATACGGAAGATTAGAAAAATCTGATAATTGAGTAAACATATAGAGAGTTCTTTTAAAGACCAATTTTAGATTACAGCCTTCAGCATAAGCCACAATGTTCTGACAGATGGATAAAACATGCGCTCTTCATGAAGCCTAGAAAACGTAAAGAGAGAGCTTTTTGCTCTCCTGCTCACTTGAATATTTTTTACAAGGCAGTTAAGAGGATAGTAACCGGTTTTGAAACAGTCTTGGCCTGTACAAGAGGTCACCGTGATGCTGTTCCTAAGAAAGGTGACTGTAAAGATAGTCAATAACGCTGTAGTCGTCCTGGGGGCATAGCTCTAAATTCTTCTCTTCGATTACATAGACGATAGATTACTGCCTCAGATCACATCGAGTAAGTTGCACATACCAAGTTGAATCAATGAGCACTCTCTCCCTGAAAGGCATTTGGAAGGTAAAAACATTAAAGCATTACATTTTTTTCATAAACAAACTTGGGGCCCAAAGTGATTTTTCCATCTGGAAGCAGTAGAGGGCTTGTCTAAAAGATAAAAACGATATGAATCGCTCCTGGCAACTCCGATGTCCAGTCTGGGATCAATTACACAGACAGGATTGAGAGAGGGGGGTTGGGGGGCTAAAATCATACACATTTATTTCCCTTTGCTAAAAAAAATCCTACTCTACACAATAAATGCATCGGCCTAGAAATGTAAAAGACTTCTCTTTTTCATTCTCTCATTAATAATAATTATTAATGATTATTGTGCTGCTTTTTGAACATTCATTAAAGGTACCGTTTTGGCTCCGGAGTATAAGTCGCACCAGCCAAAAAATGCATAATGACCAGCCAAACTATGAGAAAAAGTGTGACTAGTCCGGAAAATACGGTATGTCATTTGGTAATGGTCGTGTTGCCCATGATACAGAACCTATGATACAGAAAGGTACAGCCTCTAGGCCAAGGGAAGGGCTGGGCGGTGAGACTACTTTACCCTAGTCAGTGGAAGGCATGAGCTTCCTGACCAAAACTCAAAGACTACTTTCTACTAACACTATACATCATTATATAGGCCCATAATGAGGGTCTGGGGTCTTCGTCCAGAGAAAAATAATTAACAATGAGTACTTTAACAGGTGTTATCCTTCAAATTAACATGGGAATTAAAAAAAGAGTAGTTTTAAAACTTTTGAAAACCCACTGTACACAAACTGGAGAGACCTTGTTTTGTGAGAACAGTTCTTAATGTGAGTTCATGGTAAGACTGAGACGGCATGTCACCTCTGCCCCGCTCACCAGCACATTGCTATAACTACGGGCTGATGGTGCTTCCAGATGAGGCCACTTGTTGCCAGCTGCTCTGTCGTGTAGGCCGAGCTATGCCTTTTTACAAGGATTAACAAAATAAGCTTGTTGTCTCTTTAAGCACAACCAAAGTCATTATCGATTTTAGGATTATGTGATGTTTGAAGCTCATTGTCCAAGTTTGGCTCTGAGATTTCATACAGCCCAATAACAAAACATCTGTCCAGCAGTCCTGAAGAAATGCATTGTGGGATGCTTGAGAGCGGGAGGAGGGCTGTGATGGAATGAATATGAATAACACAAAGTAAAAACAGACAGTGCAACCAGGAGGGGAGGCTGGAGAAAGACAAAGGAGTCTAATAGTAACCAGACGTTTGGAGCTGCGGCGGTTTGAGGGGCCACTTCCACATGGACGACGCATACACTGTTTGTTTGTGAGCTCAGGCCAGACTTTCACAGCTTACAAAAGGTCACCGCGACACCTCCAGCACCCATAACCTCCTTTAGGGTCAGCGCAGATTCACAAATAGTGGAGGACCTCACCTCGTGTGGCCCCCGTTAAACTTCATAGGCTCGGCTGGCTCTGTGTCTCTCATTACAAATGCCAATGCACACAGTGTAAAGGACTGTGTAACAGGCCGCTGTAAAGACACCTCTGGACCAGTGCCAATGAGGGATCAGACATACTGAGCACAAATATACAGAAAAGTGCAGGACAGGAGCTGGAGGCTGTCAACGTTTTTAAATTGACACGTCCTGTGACGATAAAATATGTAAAATAATAATATATGAATAAAGAGACCTTGTTATGACATTACAACAATAATAAAGCATACCAAAATGGCACACAAAAACGGAACGTGATTATCTCTCTCACAACAACAAAAGAGTTAGAGTTGAAGGGCCAATTTTCATTATCCTAAAACAGACAGTGCCTACAGGAGTAACCTAATTTGGATTGTCACGTTAAATGACTCACTTGGCACAAGCAGTTCAGAACAACGTTAAATTGTTTATTATTGTATAACTAGATGGGTCAGATTTTCATTTACTACACAATTCTCCCCAGACAGCCAAAAATTTAAATTCAATATTCATTAAAAAAACTTCATTACAGTGCAAGACCAACATATTGGCTCCCTGAAAATCATAATTCACAACCTGTGGTCGGAGCAGGTCAGTTTTGGGAGCCCTGCAGCGATAACCATAATTTTGTCATGCAAAGTTAACATCAAGCGATGTTCCCCCATAGACCAAACTAAAAAAGAGAATCAACCCAATCACTGTGCTGGATTACTGAATTAAAATGATGATAACGAGTTTAATACCTAATAACACAGTTAAAAAATAAGCACAGGAAGGGCCAAAATGTTGTGTAACATTAGACACTTTTATTTTAGTTTAAAATGAGTTCTAACCTGTAGCAGGACGTCACTGTCAGTAAACCCAAAATATTTGGCCCAACATACTAGCC
>OMNZ01092065.1:0-15469 GCA_900303255.1 Lesueurigobius sanzi
CCATAACGTCTGTGAGCGAGTGTGACAGGCCCTGATCAAAACCAGCTGCCAATTAACTTAATGACGAGATCTATCACATTCAATTAGAGCGAGCCCACGAGCTGTCAATCCAGGCCACGCAGGGCTCGTTAAACAAAAACACTGGTCTGAACGCTCACTTACGGAGGCAGCCAGTCTCTGTGATCCTTATCTAGACCTGGTCCTGTGCAGGCCCTCTGCTCCTGACAGCTCCCAGGATAAAGCTCTGTATATGAAAGGCCTCACCTCTGCCTCTGGAATCCATCGTCAGCTCTCTGTCTACGCGGCTGACTAATGGCTTCAAACAGCAATGGGAGCTTTACAGCAGGACAGGGGGGCTACAAGAGCAGAAGAAGAAAGGGGAGATGTGAGGGAGATAAATGAAGCAAAACAAAACACAGAATGAGAGGCACTTTCCTTCAATTGGCTCGTGGCCTTGGCTGAGGGCCTACTGTAATCCCAGGGGAGCAGCCAGCTATCAGAGTGAGCATGCTTGTGGTCAGTGTCTTTAACCCCACATGATAACACTTAGCCCGGCCGTAAAGAATAGACCCCTTTAACTGATCCATTAGAGCCGGACCCGCTGGTGTCTACTGAAACATACCAGGAAGCCTTGAAGGAAAACAGCATGGCAGACATGCTCCAGATCAAAGAGTCTCTCCTCGCCCTCAGCACCCTCCTCCTGCGGGACGTCCAGCTAAGTCTCCCTTCACGTCCTGCAACAAGACAAACAAACTCACTTGTTTAGACGCACGAGTGGGGCTGCACAACAAGCAGCCAAATAATCGCTGTCGGAATATTTGGTGGTACAATATCCATATCGCAAGAAGTCACAATAAATCACAATATTCCAGAGATCTTTTGAGACACTTTGAAATGTGCAGACATCCAGTTTTCGTCATGATTTTCCTAATCTACAATATATTCATTCTAGCCTTGTTCTGGGACAGATTTAGTATTTATACCTTATAGTTTTTTAATTCTTATATATTATTTTTTATTTTCCATAGTTTATTGCTTATTATTTATCATTAGCAAAGTTTATGTTTCACGAGTACACCAAAGAAAATTCCTAGTCTGTGAAACCTTTCAATGGCAATAAAATCTATTCTGATTCTGATTCTGAAGTCTTGTTTTGACATAATTTGATAGGGGAAAAAATGCTTATAATATTAGTTTGGATTTTATAGAACAAATAGCACTGGAATTGAAAAAATATGTTCATAGTCAAGACAAGTTATACAGGACATCTTGAATATTACTATTTTTTCACAGCGTGCAGCCTTATTGAAGAGTTTTCCTCAAATGAAAATGGCACTGCATCACACATGTTACAGGAATCCTGAGTGTGTTTGGATATAGGACAGCTCAATATCTCTGGCCATCATAAAATCATGAAAAAATATGCCGCAAAAATATGACAAAAACACTTTACTTTTTGCAAATGTTTCTTAACCGACCTGCTGCTTGTGCAAGAGTTCCAAAAGCTTCCCTCTCATCCGTCTACAGTCCCAAATCCTCCCTCCTTCCCTTCTTCTCCTGAACTATCCCACGATCGTTCCTATTATGTACTTCCAATGCACCGTTATCAATTAGTCTGCGATCGTTCGGGGGTTTGGGGTGTGCGTGTTGGTGATTTAGTGGCTGTGCAGGAGATGTACAGTGATACGGATGCCTGTGCAGGTCTGTGGGAAAATAGTGTGGGCAGGGTGCACCTCCAGGATAAGCGCTTGCGGTTTAGGCCTCTGCCGTATGTAGTATGTGGTCAAAAGATGAAAAGACTCGAGAAGAAGAGGAGAAGCACAGGGAACGAGTTAGAGTTTGCCTGAGAATGGCATTTTCATTTTATCTTCGCGCTCCAGGTATCAGAAATGCTTTAAAGGTAAATCATGGAGCTACTAGCTGTTAAAATGATAATAAAAGAAACATATGCCATACTTCTACCTACTTGTTCGATTTTTTTAATTTATATTTCAATGTATTCACTCTCAATCTGTATTTTCTGTCCTGAAACCACTCATTACGAGTAGTAGCTTCAGTATTAGTAATAGCATGTGTTTATCAGGATATACCAGTCTGCAGTGTGTCCTGACAGTAGTGTAATTGCATGGTATTGCACTTGTACACATGTTGTGTCGCAGCAGGAGACCGCAGATCTGTTACAAAGACCATGTGATACCAGACATGATCATCACAAAGAGCGGCTTTGGCATGAAACACGAGAGAGAGGTTACGACCGCCCATAATCACTTTACTAATGGCTCTTACTGTAGTTAGCTCTGGTGCTTCTGTGGGCCGATGATGAATGACAAGACAACTTCAATATTTTAGACAAGTCAAATGCAATACCACAGCATGCAGTTTGTTACTTTTGTGTGTACAAAATGATACTGTAATAGCAGTATGTAATCTATAGCTTTTTGCACTTGCGATATCCTAATGATACAAAAAGTAGAGCAATGTGACTTTAGTTTGAACCCCATGAGTCACATACTGTATGTATTATGAGGTATTATGAGGTATGGTTTTCCCTCTAGTGTCTTCTCCAGAAAATGCTCTTAGCAGGTATAAACATATAAGCAAATTGAAGGATAAATTAACTAATTACTTAGGAAAACCGAGGGTTTGTTTGTTGACTTGTCGGAGCACACAGCCAATAACCTGTCGTCCGTCAGGGGCCCCCCGCTGTCTCTCTGTGTCTTCTTCTTAATTACCCATCATTCCTCTCACAGCGTGGCCCCTCACAAATTACACTGCATTGTGCTCTGCCCATGGGCCTGTCATCGCGCGGCTCCATGTTCCAGGGGCCGTCTCTTTGTGGGACGGGGGCTGGACCATTAGCTCTGGTGCCAACTGACTCTGTGACCCAGACAGGCTCTGCCATGTCAGCAGGCCCTGTGGCACTAACCCACTGTCAGAGAATCACTAAGGGAGGAGCGAAATGCGGAGCTCGATGAAAGGGGCTTCAATGGCTGGTTTGTGAGCGATCATAAAATACAACATTTTTGTGTTGCAATGAAAAGTCGGTATTTAATACACTTTCAACGAGAGAGCTTTCGTCAAACCGTTTAGGACGATAGGCTACCAAAAGGTGAGTATGTTTACGGTGTTACAAAGTATGTTAACAGTATTGGACAAGCTTCTTCAGTCGAATCAGTGCTTATTTTTGCATTTAATTCAACTTTATTTTACTTTCCTTCTTAATGAATATTTGGCTACATGTGAAAAGAGGACTGGGAGTCGGAGAGAGAAGTGTGGGGCTGCAGGAGTGGACCGGCTTGAACATATTGATCCACTCTTTCTTTGATGACACCAATTTAGCTAATTCTCACTTATTTTGTTCATCTGCTCTGCTCCAGCTCTTCCCTGCGGTTACATTAGCAGCATTAAAACCCTACCGAAAAACAAACACATAGTAAACTTTAATGGCGGGCCTTGGGTATGAGGCTCTATTTTTTATGGCTCTTTCTCTCTTATTACCTAATTAATAATTGCTTGCATATGCCTGGAAAAGTGTGGAATTTGTTTTGCAATGGTGCAAAATGGGCTCAACAGTGCGATAAGGGCAGTCCAGTGAAAGACTCTTGAAGTTAAATGTCGTCAAAGTTCATAACTAAGTTCAAATGACTTACATACAGTTTATTTACTTAAGTGCAACTATCTATAGTTTTACTTCACTCCATTTTTGAACTGACAAATGTAAAAGTATCTTTAATTTTGATACATATTTGCTTTTTTCATCCGGTCTCTTCTGTTTGACCTGGTTTAGACCTGAATTGATTTCAACGCAACTATTCACAAAAATAAATAAAAAATAAAGATACTGTAACTATTTGAACAGTTTTAAAACATGTGTGAAATACCTTTACTAGTATTGAATTATGAATTATACTGTTGACATCAATAGTGTTCTGTACAGAGGACCCAAACTATGGAATAAACTCCCAACTCACCTCACAGAGCTGCCAATATCTCAACTTTAAAAAGCTTTGAAAAGATTACTTCTGAGTCACAGTGATTTTCCTCTAGTATATCAACCTTTGTTTGTGTAACATGTGAATGAATGAGTTTATTTGAAGCTAAACAAAATAATGTGGACAGAAAGACAAATCAAACCGTTTTTTTTTTTCTATGGCAGTTGTCCAAAAGGAGTGGGAAGAAGTATAACTTACTTAATCCCACCCCTTTTCCAAAATAGTCTTACGCAGTAACTTTAATTTCCTGTACAATTAAAATAACACTCAAAACATTAAAGAAGAAACAATTAGCAAGTTGACAGATCACTGTTTTCATATTTCAAGAAAATCATTTCTTTGTATTTCTTTTCAACTTTATCAGCTTGAACGTTGTTTTAAAACTAAGCTTAGATTATTCCACCTGCAACTGAGACACAAAAACCTTCCATAGTTGTTCTAAATGTTGGTTTTGTAAATGTATTATCACTCCTGAGGTTTTGGTGCTGTGATGTGGAGAGACATGTTTTGTATATTGTTTGGTAAGGATTTCTGTTGCACTCTGAACATTATGAGCTGTTTTTAACAAGGATTTTAAATTGAATAACTTTTGACTTCCATGAACAGGATGTTGCTGCCACTTTTGTTAATCATTTTTGTTGTTTGTTTTGTGTAACATGTCTGTGCATAACTGAAATTTAAGTTCTGTCATGTGTTTTGAGTTATGTTTGTATTCATATAACTCACTGGAGGCCACCATGTGTTAAGCCCCTTGAGGGTTTTGTTGTGTGTGAGCGAATAAATAAATAAAACATACAAAATAAAATACAAAACATGCTCCTAATGACCAGCTAGATGCAAAAAATGCTACTTTTGCAACGGGATGAGGACTTAACCCTATTTGAATCCCATTTTTGTCTGTCTTTAGTCGACATCTTCAAGGAGACGAGCCGGAGACGTCCCCGCTCCCAGTAAAGCTACAAGACAGGTCTTAGGAGAGGAGCCGCTCACAGCAAAGACACATCTTTGTTAATTTTTCAATGATAGAAAATATCTGTAAGAAAATAGATGCTTGGATTTTATTCTAATAAATGGGTGAAATGTTACGTGGTGTACCTTTAAGTAGATTTGAACAGGATACTCCTTAAATTTACAGTTTTCATCTGATGCTTTCATAGGCTACTTTTACATAATCACAGGAGCAACCCATTTTTTGCTACGTACATCTTCCACCACAGCTCTTGAAATCCTTCTCGCGAACAAATAAATAATGTATTCAGAAACGTCTGTGTGGACCTTCTGGCTGCCAGTGCGAGAGTTGGATGCCATGTGTGTATGAAGAACTTAGCGCCCTACAGCTCCCAAACAAATACCTCTTAATTATGAGCAATTGGCCCTCCTCGCTGTGTGACCACTGGCTGGGACACATGAAAGTGCGTCTAAGCCGGGAGAGGGGGTCTAACGGCATGTGACGCGGCTGTAAAAAATAAAAATGGAAGGCTCTCATTCAATACGACGACGACTTCCTTCCTCCCGCTGCCCAGAAATCCTCCATTTGGCTCTGATTAGGGGACATGCAAAGGAGAAGGTCGGGACAGTATATGGGGCTGGGGGGGTTGTGGGACGACGCACACATGTATCCAAAGCCGCGACAGCAGGGCCCCCCTCTAATTTAGATGTCTAAGAATTTTGCCGTGTGCTCTGCCTCATGCCACCGAGTCTCTCACACTCACTGTAAATAAATGGCCCTGCGGCAGACTGCGCTCGCCGCCATTTGTAAACCATTAAAATATTTTTGCTGTGACATATTAATTAGGGCTGTCGCATTCGTGTCTTAAACTCCGAAATGGCCAGCAGCGTCGTGCGCAGTTATGCTAAACCGGATCATCTGTTACTTATCCAGGCTTCTGATTTAGAACAATAGCCTAAAATGAGTCATGCTGGAAATTCGACTGTGGCCCATATACAGCGTTTAACCTCCACTGCTAATAAAGCGGCCCGGAGCCAAGCGTTCAAAGAGACTGAGGTCATGATGCTCCGGTGTCAAGCGCAATGCTGTTAGTAGTGCTCACGTCTGCAACAAGAAGTGATCTAGAAATGACTTAAATGGTCTTGAAATACAGTCGTGGCCAAAAGTTTACCATGAGTTTACTCTTTTGAAATCATAATGAAACAGAAACCACTCGAATGTCCCCGATCTAACGTTTACATGGCCTTCAACGACTGTTCAGGAGCAATGAAAAACTCACTTCAGCTGAAATACAGGACTCTGACAAAATGTATGTTTGTTTCAAGATGCACAATATGTAAGCTTTTGATCAGGGACATTTAGTTTCTAGTTGAAAAACGTAAACAAACAGGTATTTTGATAATAAAATGGCTTGACGCAACCACTAACTGAGTGAAATAAAGGTTTTTGTGTTATCATTCATATTGTATGAAATGCATAAGTTTACACACCGTGACATTCTGCCTGGGGATACTTTTGACCACAACTGTATGTAGATTTGCCATTTATTTGAGTAGGTAAGTAAAATGATCTGTATTTGTGATCATATTGCATTGAAAATTGGAAAATAAAACAAAATTGACTTGAAGAAAGACTTTCTTTAAGTTCAAAATTGCTTCTTCCATTGGTAGATCATTTTTCTCACCGAAAATCAACTTATTTCAAGATAATTTAACTTAGATCACTTTTTGCAGTGCATGCCCACTACTCCATGCATGGAAGTACAAAGGATAGGTACTCTGCATGTACGAAATCTGGGAATATGTTCACATTAAGAATATTATTAAAATAGGATGGTGTAAATTTGAAATGCACGATATATACAAAAGATGGAACAAGTAAACATAATGTTGTGTAAAGGAATGTCAATTTGTGAGTGTAGAAAGACAATTTCTTAACATTTCCATCATTTATTTGAGCTGAAACAACCAAGTAACTTTATTTTTCTGCCTCAGGACCAGTGTTGTAATGTTATTAGATTACTTTTTATTAACGGAGTAACTTAGACTTAGACAGACTTTACTGATCCACAAGGGAAATTGCGTTGTCACAGTAGCTCAAATAGTATCTTACAATAACAATACAATCTTAAAATAGCAATCTTAAAAAATAATGAGAAAAACAATAAATGTGAGAATAGATTAAAGAAAGAAATCTGGATATAGGTACTCTGGGATATACAATTATCATGTAACGATTCCATTACTTACATACATTTTCAGATTGCAGCCTGTGCAAAAGTCGAACACAGCTGCTGGACATTTACTTTATGAAAAATACAGTTTTTGTTTTTTCTGAATGGTGTTCAACTTGTCTTCTAGTTACTTTACTAGTTAGGTACATGTTAAAGTAAATGAATAACACATGGCTTACCTATTTGTCTGATATAAGACACTTAAACAGGATACAGTTTTCAGAAGTTGTATTACTTTCATGGTGTGCCCCCAACAACACTGAAGGACCCACCAAGCATCAACACTTTTTCAGTTCCTGTTTTTGATACCATTTTTAGTTGTCGATACCGGTTGTACTTTTATTTATTTATTTTTGATACCAAACCAGGAGAGAGAGAAATTTAAAAAGATATATGATTATTCCATGTTACTTACAGTACATCACATCAAAATTCAGGCACAGACGATCAATTGTACACATTCTGTCAAATACCTTTCTAACACTTTACTCAATCCTACTCAAAACTATTGACTGTTGAGGAATGGTGATTTAAATTAAATGTAGGCCTATTTACCTTTCGTACAGTATTTCAGTTTGCGCTCTTCAGGAAAGAGACTGCAGATTCAACGGCCCAGGTCCAAGTCGCCTGAAGGACAGTTTCATCCACCTGGCTCTGTTTTCCCCTAAATTCATAAAATCTGAAAAAGATATCACTCTTTGAATAGTCTTAAGTTATTGTTCGCAGCAAGGCTTTGGAGTAACGCGATTTTGATTCTCGGTGTGCACTCTGCATGTACAAGAAAACTGCTGCGATGGATCAAAATTGGAGATGAGATCCTGCCTAATGCCAGCACGTTCACCTGGACGATGATGTAAGAACTGATGGAAGCGCAGAGACAGATATTCATCATCGTTTATCAAAAGCAATGGCAGCCTACAAAAACTTGCAATACATATGGAAAACTGCCCAATACATGATAGCGACAAAACTTAAAATATACAATAGCTGTAGAGAAGCAGTGTTTTGAGAATGAATAGCCAGAAACAATCCCCAATCAAGCTCTCCTTACCAAATGCCACCAGGATGACATGCCTACTGTCATAATGGGTAGAAGATGGACCTGGCTGGGACATGCTCTAAGGATATCACCAAAACAGCCCTCCACTGGACTCCTGAAGGCAAACGGAGGAGAGGACGCCCCGAGACCACCTGGAGGCTGAGATGAAGGAGAACAACCTCACCTGGGGCCTTCTGCAGAACAAGGCAAAGGACAGGAGGAGATGTGGAGAGATCGCTGCCCACACGTTGATGGTGCACCGGGCAGGAATAGTACTCAGCAAGTATAGTAGTGCAGACCATTTGATTTTGTTTTTTAATTTATCCGTCCACAAGTATTACTTAAAATAAATGTAAAAAAAATAAAAAAAAATAGACCAAAAACAGACACCTCATAATACTTAAGTAAATAGTGGACATGACTCATATTTATCTTTTGTGTTTGTCATATTGTTTGCTAAGTCAATGTCTTAAACTTAACCATAACCATGTTTTCTACTGAACCTCCATCAACTGAGGCTTTTCTGTAACAAAAAGGCAACCGTTGCAAATGCAAATGAAAATCTTGTGGAATTAAATGTGATATTCTGTATTTGTGAGACAGGAGTTGTAATTCCCCCAGTCCCAGCCTTCAATTAAGTTGTGGTTTGAGTCGAGGCTGATAAGAGTCGGGTCGCGTGGGGCTGCGCAATTAATCTCAATTGAATCAAAATTAAAATAGCTGCATGAAACAAATCGCAAAGACTGGAATTATTTAATACAGCACATTACTCTATGCAAACAACTATCCTGTTTCCATGTGGTGCTAAAGGCACTATACCTGATTTCTTTTTCATAGTAGTGGAATGACATTTGTGTTGCCCTCCTTTAGTATATTGTCAAGTCAAACATTTGTGGAAATAATACTGTGCATCTAAACATAAAGCAGTTTTGTCAATTTCATGAGTTTGCAGGCTACTTTTGTCACATTTCTGTGACAGTAACCATAAAAAGTGACCCTGCAAGTTGTGAAAAGTGCATATAAACTCATCTCTATGAAGGAATGGGATTTGGAAATGTGTGAGGAAAGTTACACTGCAAAAAGTGATATCTTGATAAGTTAAATTTGATTGAATTGAGGATATTTGATTGATTGAGTAATTCTGACTTGCCAAGTAAAATTATCTGCCAATGGAACAAGATTTTTGTACTTACTATAAGAAAAAACAACTTCTTACACTAAAAAATTGATAATTAATCTAAATTGACTTGAAATTGTAAGCTTTTTCTTATCTAAATGCAAAAATACTTGTTCCATTGGTAGATAATTTTACTTGGCAAGTCAAAATTACTCAAATATATCAAAAATCAAAAATATGATCAAATATCCTCAATTCAATCAAATTTAACTTATCAAGATATCACTTTTTGCAGTGTAGGAATGAGTTTGGACCACAACCTACTATTTAATTTACTTGTTCCCTCTTCCTTTATTTGTAATAATAAAAAAAAAAAAACAGGTATAGTGCCTTTAATAAAAGCTGCTAACATCAAGAACTAAGTAGTAGTTTTGATCTCTACAAAACAGTTATGTCATGATCATTCTGTGCTGTGTGACATGAATTGTGATTTTGTGAATAATGCCGGTCAGGAAATATTGTCTGTTTTTACAAATTGTGCAGCCCGGGTTCGTTTGCTCGTGTATGTGACTGTAGCACTGTTTATTCGTGTGAACACTGTCATCCAACATTCAACATGAATGTATTTGCTGCCATTATTTAAGTTGGCACAGTCCAGTCCTGTAATTCTTTCCTCTTTATGTGCCCATGTGGCATGCGGGAGATGGGAGGATAAATCAAGAAGCACACTTTGTTTTGGAAGCGAGGCAAAGCTAAACCAACTACAGCTTGTACTTGTTTAAACAGACTGAAATCGAAATCAAATTTGTTAATTTCGGAGTGGCTTTTCGAGACGGAGTCAAACAGCGCAGTGATTTCCCTGCAGCGTGTCTTCTGCCTCTTCATGTGGATTATCGTCGTATCTGGCAACCCACTGGGAGACTTATGGCTCTAATAAGTTTGGTCCCAGGCCCCTGTAGCATCACTAAAATGTTTACAACAGGAATGCTCTTTGGAGAAAGCTCACGTTTGTTACACAGCCTTTGACTCAATTTAATGTGTATAAATATATTCATTTCATTGTGGAGGCCGCTCAAATATTTGTTTCAGCGGTTTTCCCCCATATAATGTAAATTGCTGCAAGCTGTTGCACTTGGAAAAAGTTTGTTCATAATGCCTTTGTGCTTCACATAAATCACGGCTAAATGTTGCATTCAAATAACTACAGACAAGCAATTTATTCTTGGCGCGCTCTCCCTCCTCCAGAAGAGAGAGGGACTGGTGGCAGAAGGGTCTCTTTTAAACAGCTACTGTCACTGTTGTGTTGACAGCTACTTATTATCATTACATTTATTGAGCCGTCTTAACATTTTAAAGTTATCCATTTTTTCTGCCTGTGACCATTGTCCACATGAATTGGGCACTAACGTGGGCAGGAATTATTGTTTTAGTTATGTGACAGTAAATAATACAAAGGCTGGAAAATTACATATAGAACTATAGAACGTTTGACTGTATATGTAAAAATGTAATTTCTTTTTTAACTAAATAGTTTTTATTTTTATGTTTCCAATAAATGTAAAATTCCTAATAAATAAACATCAATTTGTGGCCCCTTCTGCATTTAGTAATGAGCTGCTAATAAAATAGTGTTCTGGTGTTTTGGGGGAATTCTGAGTGTCCCGCCTTATAGACATCAGCTGGAGGCAGGAAGTGAGCAAGAGAAATAAGATTAAACTAAAACTAGTGATTATAAGTGTAAAACTACGGCTAAAAGATGTGGTCCTGTTGTGGCTTAAGGAGCGAGAACAAGAGGAATGACATTTGAGACGATAAAATAAGGTTTTATCTGATATTTACAACAACAGATAGATTTTATTTTAGTTTGTTACTATGACAACAGCTACAATGGAAATAGATAGGAATGTAGCTTTCCGGCTCCAGCTAAGCCCAGAATGTTTACAAACAATGAAAGGGTCTATAGCAAAAAGATTACCGTATTTTCCGGTCTATAGTTTGGCTCATAGTTAGCTCATAGTTTTGGCTGGTCCTGCGACTTTTACTCAGGTGCGACTTATATATTAATTAATATGTTACGTTAACAGACCAGACACCTATTCAATTCGCTGTTTATGCTTCGTGGAGCTGAATAACCATCAGTGTGTTACGTTAGCATACCATACATCTATTCAGCCTGTTGTTCTCTATTCTATTATTATAGATTAGTTATTATTATAAATTGCCTTTCGAGATGAAATGTCTGTTCTTGGCCTCGGATTTTGTAAAATAAATTTCGCCCAAAAAACGCGACTTATATTCCAGAGCGACTTATATACTGTATATTTTTTTCTTCTTCATTATGTGTTTTTTGGCTGGTGCGACTTGTACTCCGGTGCGACTTATAGTCCGTCAAATACGGTAACTGCAAATGACAACATGGAAAAGTCATTTTGATCTTCAGATCTGAACACATATTTGACACATTAAAAACTGATTTATCATTTTAAGCTGGAATGTAATACATGAATGTGATGAATTTACAAAAAATATGATGCTAACAATGTTTATAATCAAGAGGTAAAGGGCAACAAATGATTGCGCTGAGAACTCCATTTCAAAACATTTCTTGCTGTTCGAGTTGATTTGTGAATTCTCAAGAAAAGCCTTCATCTCTTTTTCCTCTAAACCAGCTCATTCATCCCCACTTGCCATTGCTCTGCCGGCTGATAATTGACAAAGCAAAACACAGATTAAACCCAATTTAAAGGGTTTCATGTTGAGTCTCCGCAGAGCCGTCCGAGCCCGGGCCGCTGAGGTTCACCGGCTCAGGTCCCGGGACAGTCTGAGGCGCCACCACCACAACAGCTAAATGAAAGCCGGCTGCTCCACTGTTTGTTTTGTGTGGAGCATGCAACAGTACATCTCTGCAAAAGCCTCACTAATAGAAACCAACTCTCAGTGTTCAAACTGCATTTTGTCTCGTTAACCCATTAGGCCGACGTTTAATCGCAGGATGTTGTAAAATGATTTGGGCAATGAGTAATGACAATATTTCAAGTGCGTAATGACCAGAACAAAGCAGGCACAGTTAGCTGGAGGAGCGGGTTGTTTTGATTTCTCACGGCATGTCTGCTGCACAGCTTTGGGACCTCACCTCCTTAAATAATTGTTTACTTGTGCACTCTTTGTTGCATGAGAGCAACATCACAGCGGCATAACACGCTAATGACTAATTTCATGGCTGTTACTCATTTTAACAAGGCCATCGTCAGGATTTGTTTTAATGAGCAACTGTGACTAATCTGATAGCAGGTACAACAACAAAGGAGACGATCTGTAAGCACCTCATAACACATTCTGCTATTGGCAACGAGTCTCTGTCCTGGTGAAAAGTGGAAAAAAAATGCAGGTGTAAACAAACTCGACAATATCATGGCTTTTTTGGCGAGTCATTTGTTATTGTCTGTTTCATGACATCATATTGCCATCGCTTGTAGGAGTTCTAGGAGTCTTGGGTGACAATCCAAGCAGCTACGGCCCTTACACGCCCTGTTGCGGGGGCGCAGCTAACACCGAACTAGAAAATACTTTCTCTCTCACATTTGTTTGACAGTGCAATAAGAAGAAGTGGTTAGATTCAGGCCCCAACAGATTTACATTGACCGTAAACCAACACTGCACCACACATCTAACCAGAGAAAACTGTTTACAGACATAAGATAAGATAAAATAGTTCTTTATTGATCTCACAATGGAGAAATGTACTTGTTACAACAGCTCTTAAGATATCTGTGAAGGTTCTCAGTCGTACAGGAGCTGTCCATCGTAGGGAACGAACTCTTGCATACGAACTCTTAAGATAGGATGACACGGGGGTGCAAAAAGTCAGGAGAATGTGCCATCAAAGAAGAAAGTAAGTTTGCAAACAGGTATTAATAACACTAGAGAAAATAAAAATAAAATAAATCTCTCTTCTTCAATGTATACTGCCCGGTCAAAAAAAGTACTGTATATAAATAAATAATATACACTACCGCTCAAAGGTTTGGGGTTTACGACTATTTACATTGTAGATTCTCACTAAAGGCTTTCAATTTATCTTGAACACATATGGGATTATGTTTTAAACAAAAAAGTTGAAATCAAAATGGCACCTTTTTCTTTGATTGCTGCTTTTGACACTTTTGGCATTTTCTCAATGAGCTTCACAATGTAGACACCAGAAATGATTTTCAGTTCGGTTCAAAACCATTTCAGGTCACGACCTGATGGAGCTCATTGAGAAAATGCCCAAAAGAAAAAAAGAGCAAAAAGAAAAGTTGAAAAAGAACAAAGGGCTATTTAGACGAATCTAGAATATAAAACATATTTTGGGCCATCCGTCCATAGGGGTGGATCCTTCCCCAAAATGGCTCACCTCGAGGTTTCCTAATTTTCTCCCATGTGGTTTAAAGGGTGGTTCCTCGCCGTGGAGGAAGGTCTAAGGATGTGGGATTCTCTAAGCTTATGTCCGATTTACTTATTCACGGGGCATTACATCTGGTTGTGACATTTCATTCGTGTGTGACTTATTTTGATCATTCTTGATTCTGATAATGATTTGTTTTGTCCAGACCGACCTTTGAGACGACTCCTGTTGTGATTTTGGGCGTTACAAAAATAAATTGATTGATTGATTTTGAGTTATTTCACCCTTATTTTTAATTTCCTACATAATTCATAGTTTACTGCCTTCAATGAGAGTCATACGATGTAAATAGTCTTGAAAACAAAATAAAAAGTGACAACCAATTTTAATTCACCATTTAACAAGGCAATATGTGCATCATTCAAAATGCAGACTGAAACCCACATATGTCACTGTAACAGATGCGATACTAAGTAATAACACAATAAATGTTGATCTACACTACCGGTCAATAGTTTTAGGACACTTTTTATGTATTAGTTTTTATTTATTTTCAAGACCATTTACATTGTATATTCTCACTGAAGACATTCATTATGAAAGAACACACATCGGATTATTATTACGTTCTAGCCTTTTTTTTTTCACTTCCCTTCTTTGTTTTTCTTTTCTTCATGCAATGTCTGTGATTTATGCTTGAATATCTATATATTGTCATGAAGTCACAGATATAGGGGTTAGGCGAAATAAGTTTATACTTCAGCCTAAACCCCTTCGGTCACGCAACTTAGTAAATTACATAATGTCACATATTAAAAAAATAAAATTAAAAAAAAGTATTCTAATACTGAATAAGTTCTTTATTTTGTATGTGGTGACCGAAGAAAATAAACTAACGATGTTTAACAAAAAAGGTTGAAATATATTCTTCAAACAGCCACATTTTGCTTTGATCACACACTTTGATTATCATTTTCTCTTTGAGCTTCATAACGTAGTCACCTGAAATGGTTTTCACAGACTGAGACTGTTGAAAACCATTTCAGGTCACTCCTTATGAAGCTCATCTAGAAAATGCCGAGAATAAAGGGTGCCAATTTTAAAGAATTTAAAATATAAAACACATTTTGAACTATTTCACCCTTTTTCATTTCCTACATAACTCCGCGTGTTCATTCATAGTTTAATGCCTTCAATGAGAACCATACAATGTTAATAGTGTTGAAAATAAAGAAAAACAAATACATAAAAAGTGTTCTAAACTTTTGACCGGTAGTGTGTGTAAATCGCATCACAAGATTTATTGCACTTACGTCTATCAAGAGTTGTTGCTGTAATAATCTTCAAGTGGGTGGACATTCCTGTGTGCAGCCCTGGGAGATGACCCCTAGGGGGCGGTGTGCCTGCTGAAACAGTCACAGCATCACTGCCATTGAAAAGCTGTGTTTTATTTGAGGTTGCCTGAGGAGTTACAGAGGGATAGATAAGTTATGATGAGCCTTGGTGCAGGGCCTTTAAACAGCAGAGCGATAGGATCAGTCAGGCAGCCAGTGTATGTATAAAGTTACCCTCATCAAAGGCCGTTGTATGAGTCTGAATAGAGGATGATGGCTGAACTGCCTCTGCTTAGTGCCGGCATTTCCATCTGGCGCCAGGGCAGAGGAAACCCACTGAGACACACAACAA
The DNA here is from genome assembly GCA_900303255.1 of Lesueurigobius sanzi. Classification (NCBI taxonomy): domain Eukaryota; kingdom Metazoa; phylum Chordata; class Actinopteri; order Gobiiformes; family Gobiidae; genus Lesueurigobius; species Lesueurigobius sanzi. The sequence goes on from OMNZ01092065.1 coordinate 15,404, forward strand.
CCCACACAGACACAGGGGTCAGCGGCTGCCTCTGCGCCCCACCTCCGTCCCACTACTGTTCCCAGG
>OMNZ01092065.1:17470-31325 GCA_900303255.1 Lesueurigobius sanzi
CAGTTTCCTCTTTTTACTTTGCAATATTTACCTAAATATTTGGAGTGTGTTCAACATTTTCAACAGAGAAAGAGTCATCATGCACGTAGAAATGTTGAAATCTTTTGGCGAGCTACTTGGAAAAGGCTGGCGAGCTACCAGTAGCTCCCGAGCTGCTGGCTGGAGGTCCCTCCAGTACAGCCTGAGCTGGGAGCTCATCTCCACAAAGATGTTGGCTCTTCACTTTCACTACTAGTAAACACAAGGTTTAAATGTGCTTATTATTAATTCTAAGATCTCAGTGCATGAATACTGTTGACGTCTAGCTGAATGTAACACTTGGAGTCGCTGGTATGCTTTTTTTCAGCAATATATACAGTAGTAGATAGTAGGAGTATAGTAGAATACTGACAGTAAACATCCAAGAATATTTTGAAATACGAGAAAGTTGCTACAATCTGAAAGGAACAGACATCTTTAAAAACAAATAACAGCTTCTAATTTGATGGTTTGTTTTTTGAAGATGTGAAAACACTGAACATAAATTATGTAATGTATTTGTAAATAATGTAAATATATAAGAGGCTAAACAGAGAGAGAGCAAGTGTTTGTAAAAGTAATGAGGGGCCGATAACATAAGATTACTCTTCTTTATAAATAAATTAAATGAAAAATGAAATGAACATATAACCTGGAATGTTGCGCAATGTGGCTTTAAGGTGCTTTTTAATAGTTGTAATCATCATAGCTATAAGTTGTTGCAAAAATCTCATCAAATGCATCTCTAATCTGTGAAAATTGCAGAATCATTTGCTTCCAACCTCCTCCTTCCATTTGAGTGACATCAGAGGAATTCGGTGTCGGTCGACCTTATTGGCTAAAACAATCTTGGCAAGCGCCGGGAGGAATGCAGCAGGGACTCCAAGCGGTCAGGACAAATTAAACCTCCAACCTGCTATTTCACTGTTCAGATCTGATGATGCTATAAAGTTGGGAAAATAGAGCGGGCTGATTTTATGTGATTTTCCCCTGGCCCTATATCTAAGCCTTTTTGGCACAGTTTGTTATGCCTTGTTCAAGCATAGGATCTGTAAATGCCCCAATAAATTTCTTTAGCACGTTATTTGGTTCCATGCCCTGGGCCAAGAGCATTTAAAGTATGTCACAGGGGAACAGCGGGAAGCTAAAGGAGCCCACAGGCTAAACAGGGCGTAATGTAGTTTTAATTAACAAGCTGGGGCTCTCACACTCACGCAAGCCATTAAAACACTGATACAACAACACATATAGTGAAAAGGCATGTACTTTTTTTTTTTTTTTTACCAGTGAACACACACCGAGGCAGATTTTCATCCCCACATCGCTGCGTTTGAGAGCGACGGTGTGAAATATGCGCGTGTAAATGAGATGCAGAAGGGAGGCAGCGATGGAGAGGATGTGGCTTGGCTTTGGATCGCTAAAGTAAACTTTGAGGAAAATTTAGGATTCATAGTTTGAATTTTATGCATTCTAAGGCAAGGACTGTGTTTTGGTTTTCACATGAACGACATGTGGAGGAGGCTCTTCATTTAGTTGGAATTAAATGTAGAATTTAGTCCGCATTGATCTCAATGGACTGTCACTTTGTAAATACAACTTAATGTATTTAATTGTAGTCAACTTTTGGCTATCCAACCATTATTTGCGAACTCCTACAAAATCTCGTGGTGGCTAGTGAACGGAAATCTGCATCCCTGGTGTATCTAGATTCACAGTGACGTCCAAAGTGGACTAAAATGGCTCTTGGAAACAGATGGCAAGCTGCAACAGCACACTGCAAAAAGTGATATCTTGAGAAGTTAAATTTGATTGAATTGAGAATAGACCCTTTCGCTGCTTACATCATCAGTGACATCAGCTGGAGGCAGGAAGTGAGCAAGAGAAATAAGATTAAACTAAAACTAGAGATTATAAGTGTGAAACTACAACTAAAGAATGTGGTCCTGTTGTGGCTTAAGCTGCAAGAACAAGAGGAATGACATTTGTGACGATAAAATAAGGTTTTATCTAATATTTCCAATTTCCAAAAGTTAGACATTTGTTTATCGTTGCCATGACAACAGCTACAATGGAAATAGATGGGGCTCTAGCTTTCCGCCTCCAGCTAAGCCCAGAATATTTACAAACAATGAAAGGGTCTATAGTTGGCCTTCTTTTGAGTCATTTTTTTGGCTCGCCAAGTAAAATTATCTGCCAATGGAACAAGTATTTTTGCACTTACTGCAAGAAAGAAAACAACTTCTTACACTAAAATGTTGATAATTTATATAAATTTACATGAAATGTTATGCTTTTTCTTATCTTAAGTGCAAAAATACTTATTCCATTGGTAGACAATTTTACTTGCCGTGTCAAAATCACTCAAAAGAAGGCCAACTATTCTCAACTCAATCAAGTTTAACTTATCAAGATTACACTTTTTGCAGTGCACCAGCAAGTTCAAACATGACGACAAAAAAAAACAATAGATATAAGTAAAGTGGTTGGTACTTGGTATCCGTTTACTTTTGTAAGGTTGATAGAGAAATGATTTTTAAATTTACATTATACACTTGTATACTCATAGTACATATCTGAAGAAAACATTGCACAGAGCAGATTGTAGCTGTTTCAACTACATACATTCAATAAGTTAGCAATGTATAGGCTCCTCTACACTAATCAATAGTTTTTAAACATTATTAACAAGAGGCAAAGTGCACTATATGTAAAAAATAGTCACAACAAAAAAACATTTTAAACAATACAAATCAACAAGACCCGGCTCTCGTCAAAGATAATTAAATTGTTAGCCTTGTAAACAATAAAAATGGCAATAATTAGTTGCAATAAATGTAGCTCACGTTCGGCCGATGACTTGATTCCACTACAGTGTACAACAAAACAAAGTACATTTCTGAGACATGCTTCAAAAGGCCTAGTCTGACCTCATTCTACAGAACCATTCCTTTAGATCACACTCACTTTAATCCCAATTCACTGGGAATTTACAGACGGCTTTTAAACCACAAAAGACCAAGTGCCTCGAGTGGAGGTTGTGGCATCAGCGAAGGCCAGTAAATCCAGGTTCTTAACGTGATTAATATTCACAGAGACATTCAGAGACAAAGCCACTTGACCTGCCCTCTCGGTCCTCCCCTGTACCCTCACTTGTCCTGGTCCGCGGGGTTTTGACGGGCTTGTTTATTCTGGGCCTCCTTCAGGGCGCTCAGGACCGGTCTCCATGGCGACGGGAGCTCGGTCCTCTTGCCCGAGAGGAGTCCGGCCTGGTCCCTGCCCAGGTCCGCGGCTGGCTCTTGCTGCTGCTGCTGCTGCTGCTGCTGCTGCTGCTGCTGCTCGCTGGAGAAGTACATCTCCAAAGCGGCCGGGCTGCAGTGTTTCTCCTGTAGGGACACGAGAGGTGAAGGAGAAGGGAAAAAACAACACCAGCAGCCTCAAATTTCTATTATTGTTATTATTATTATTAGATTGAACAGTTGAGTGTGAAATTATTGCCATTCCTGGGACTCTAAGCCCTAAACTGGCCAGTATGTAGCTCCTCGATTTGATTATTCAAAATTTATTTCAATAACAAGAAAAGAAAATGTTACAATATCCTAAAATACACACTACTTCTAAAAAAACATACAAACCAAAAAGCAATTCACTTGTATTTCATCTTTTCATCGGTATCAAAAATCAGTGTGGCGTTTTTCTCTGGTGAAACAAACAGAACAGCTATCCACCCCAAACTTCAAACATCTCATCGGAAGGACCCCCCCTCCCTCTCCCCTCCACTGTTAAGCCTTTAATCACAGTTTAGTCACGCTCGGCTCTAATTAAAAGCCCCTCGGATTCACGAGCGGGCGACCCATTCTGTGCCCGAGCAGAAAGCGGGCTCAGGCGCTCCTCGCTCCGCCCCCCTCTCATCCTGGACCGCGAGACTCCTAAAACTAACATGCGTACAATGCCCCAAAGGTGTGTGAGTTAAAAGATAATGGGTTTTTTTTTTGGTTTCCAGGTTTCACAGCACCATGAATGCTCCCCCCCGGACGACACAAGTGACAGTGTGCTGGGAGACAAATAGGTATAAGGTGAATCAGCCGAGGGGGGAACTAATACTGGGATCATATACAAAAGGGAGACCCCACTGTGAAATAAGCCTCTGCTCATTCACTCAGAAATCAAAGTTAATCTCACAACAATTTGTCTATGCTATTTCGACATAAGCTTTGGAGACGCAGAAGACTATATCGCGAGGTTAAGTAACTCTGATGACTCATTTAGCAGCATTTCGCACGCTTTAAAACATGTTTGGGATTATATTTCGTTGCATATCAACATGTAAGCCATTGTGTATTTTATTGAAAACTGTGGATATGACAGATGTTACTCCTTTTGTGACTATGACTAAGTTTGATAATATAGTATAATGTGGTGGCTGTTTTTTTCTGAATTTGGTATACATATACTCTGGAAGGCTTTTACCAGCTTGTAAAATGTCTAAAATGTTCATATTGCTCTCATGTGATATGAATGTCTATGGGGATACTGTAGATGTGAAAATATTCAAGAAAATCATAGTGGGCATGAGTAATTGAGGTTGAAAGACAGAAAATATGAATTCCGCCTAAAAACACACACATTACAGCAGGTCAGCAACTTGTTTTCTGACTTTTTACCAACTGTTTATCTCTGTAACAATAAATAATTGAAAAGTTATTGAGGTTTTGATTTAAAATAGTCTAGGTGCAATCCCATTGTAATAAGTAGGGCACAATTTGGCACTTTTTGGCCAAAAAAATTCTAATTTGTAATATTTAAATGAAAATGAAAATTTTGGATCCTGGAACATTTTTTAAAATAGATTAAAATAAACAAGGATTGTCTCTAAAAGCGGCAAGTCCCCAAAAATGGGGACCCTCTGGCTTAAGAGGTTAATCTTCAATTTAATGAAGAATAATTTCATCTATATTTTTATTTTAGTGACATGCATGGAGCGAAATTTAAATTGTTTAAATTATAACATAAGACATGCAAAAAATGATGTCTTTCAAGTTCAGAACACAATATTTGAGTAATTTTGACTTGCCGAGTGAAATTATCTGCCAATGGAACAAGTATTTTTGCACTTATATATGAAAAAGCATATCATTTTAAGTAAATAGAGATTTTTATATAGAACAAAAAAAACTTTATTTTTTTTGGTTAATGGTTATTGTCAGAAAACCTGTTTGTTTACGCTTTTCGACTAGAAACTAGCCAAATGTCCCTGATCAAAAGTTTATATATTGTGCATCTTGTCAGAGGGTCCTGTATTTCAGCTGAAGTGAGTTTTTCTTTGCTCCTGAACAATTTTCCTGGCAGTTGTTGAAGGTCATGTGAACGTCAGATACATTTCAGTAGTTTCTGCTTCATTATGATTTCAAAAGAGTAAACTCAGTTATTTGGCAATAAATGGCTTCACACAACCACTAAGTAACTTCTATGAAATATGGCCAAAAGATTCAAAGGGTATATAAACTTTTGGCCACAACTGTATCTATTGTTTAATGTAAGAAGTTGTTTTTTTCTTAATTTAAGTGCAATAACACTTGTTCCATTGGCAGACTTTACTAGGCAATTCAAAATTACCCAGAAAAAGGTTGAATATTCTGGATTTAACTTTTTGCAGTGTGGTCAATGGTCATGTATCCATCTACGCTTAGAATCAGTCTAATAAAAAGACTGCCCAGAGACTGCAGGTGGTACACTGTCTCTGTACAAATAAAAACCCCACTATACCATAGGACAGGGGTAGTAGGCAAGTTGGCCCGATGTGGGGGGCCTCGTCAAAGGACCAGGGGCCAAACCTCCCAATCGTGTCCCAAAGTAAAGCACTACTTTCAACAAATGTCAGTGTTGTGCATCATATATGACCTAACGGGGATTTTCTGTGAGTAAAAATGTTCTGGACTAGAAAGAATGTACTTAAATAAGATGAATGACTTACAGAGTGCTTGGATTAAGAGAATTTATGTTGATTTTGAGCGGGTTTGGACTGTCAACAAATAAGGTTGGCAATGGAACAAACAAAAATGAGAAAAGACAAAAGACAAAAAATGTCCATGGCAAGAAAAAAAACACTTGTTCCATTCGCAATCATAATTTAAAATAGTCTAAATCTACTCAAACTCTGTGTAAATCCTTTCAATTCAAGCATTTTCTCATCCGTGACGATACTTTTTTCCAGGTTTGTGACTTCTTGCGCCACGTCAAATTGAAGGGAAAACTAGGTAAACATTTGAGCATAATCTAGCAGTAAAATGTGTTAACCATGGACTTATGGGCGTATAGTCTGACAAATAAAGATAATAATAATTGTAATACTAATATGTTTTGGTGGAAATTCTGTCTAATGTGTCATATGCACTTTAAAATGTATTGTGTTATCAAAGTGTCAGTAAAACTCGTGAGGAATACTTGCATTATTGTGTACTTCGATAAACATCCTCTGAGCAGTGAGTAGCCAATACCTTGAGGATGAACCCCTCTGGGCAGGTGAGCTGGTCGTACCACATTTCCTTGTACATGAGGAGGAGGAGCAGACTGGTGAGGAAGGCCAACGTCATAAGAATTAGACCCGTGATCTGTAGTGAAACATAATGACATGAAGTTACCTTTAAAAAAAAGTTGATCTTTTTGTAGTTTCCCCATGGTAATTGTTCATTGTAATATAAATGCCCTATATCCAAGTTCATCTGGTTTTGACTTAAAGGCAAATTTGACAAAGTACCGTTTTAGTCAATATCTGGTGTCAAAACCGGCCAAAATAGGTATAGAATATTGATAATTATAGTTAATCATAGACAACATAGACAGATCATAACACAATACAGACTGAACACATTGGTCTTATTTTTTTCACAAATCACATTACATTAAAGGGCAAAGAGGATTTTATATTAAGTCATGTAAAGGTACTTTAATAATGAATGTTGGGACAATCTTCAGATAATGGCTAAAGCTGGTTAAAGCATTGGGTGTGTCCGGTACCTTGGCTTTCTCTGAGACATCTCTGTAGAAGTGAATATTCAGCCTCTTCATGTTGGGCAGAAACTGTCGGCGCTTCTTCTGTTGCAGTTGGAACTGTGTTGACGTTTTCACAATGACCTACGAAAACAATGTTAAACTATTAATGTGTGGAAGTTACTGTGAAACTGAATCTTCTTCAAATTACACATTTTTCGACACTCAAGTATTTGTCAGGTTTATAAACAGAGATTTTTGGCCTCTGTCTTTAACCAGAGGTTCTCAGCGTTTCCAGATATATCAGTGAGCACCAAATCCAACCGGACAAAGTATATTTTACAGAAATGTAAATTCATCTCTATTAATTTTAATAGTTAAAAAGCTATATATAATAATAATTAATATAAAATACATAAATATGTAGAGTTGGGAGTAGCACATTACAAAAGTGACTAGTTACTAAAATATATTACTTTTTCAGTAAATGAGGAAAGATATTACTTAAACAAAATACAGTAATATATTAGTCATTACAATCTAAGTAACTTGAGTTACAAGTGCAACTCCCCCCAAATAAAATGTGGCACCAAATCAAGTTGGACACTAGTGTAGAAGAAGATCCACGGTGCTTATGTAGCTAACATCGTCAAAACTAAACATTATTCTCACTATTTTCAGTTTATATTTTGCCAAAAGTAGCTCAAAGTAGATCAGTTACATTTTTGAAACAGTAATAAATACAAACATATGACATTTTTAAAGCTGTACTTAGTAATATATAATATATTACAATTTTAAAGTAACTTGCCCAACACTGTTAAAATGCCATCTTTCAATTATACTTTGAATAATCTAGTTTGATAATCCTCTTTTTACCTCGCTGTGATGTTTTGGGTCATGGCTTTTGCTTAAACAATGATGCTTGGGTTTTAAAAATAATAATATGTATTTTGATTCTCACCTTGTCAGTGAATGTGTGCTTCAGCTTATTGACCTCCAGAGGAGTGATGAGGGGAATGTTATCAAAGCCATCATCCACTGAGGGCTGCTTGTCCAGTTTATCAGACAGGTTTGCTCCGAGCTTCACCATGGCTGCTACAGAAAGGTCTGATTATGAATAAAAGACAGAGGTGAGATCATGCGCTGGTGGGAGCAATAGCCAGTACATTGCAACAGTTCCATGAAGTTCAACTATAAAGATCTACAGCTGCCTCTGTATATTTTACCATCAGATAATGTCTTAATGTCTAAGCTCGTCAGCATCTACAAAGTCATGTAATTGTGTGAAGAGATTATCATAAGGTGTAAGTATAGCAACATCCCACTAAGCCCCCTACACACAGATGCCAGTGACTCACTCTCAAACACACTGTAGGACCTCTTTACTTTTCATATTACATGATTTTTCTCCACAGAAAATCATCTGCAACCATCCATCTCCATCAGTTGCAATGATAGTCATTATTGTGCACGTCATTTTGAGTACTTTAACACAAAGTATAACAAAAATACATTTTTGTTTTTTTTTCATTCATGTTATTACAATTAAATGAGCTTTTAATCAACAACCTGCTGGTCCTAACACAAACGGCACATAACGATACTGCTAAAAAGCCTGGAAACAATTAACTGGGTGATGTGGATGTGTGGGTGGTCATCTGCACTGACCAGAGAACAAAGTGTGCATGCGGTGAATCATCAAGAACCTGTGAAACAACGCGTTACTGCCCACACTAAAGCTGCACATGTTTCATAATTAAAAAGAAAAAAGAGCCAACTAACACAAAGATATACTTGTAAATGTTTCATCTTGATTTTCATTTTATTGGTCATGTTTCTTTGTTTAAGAGTAGGCCATACAGTAGCCTATCAGCCTGAACTTGCGGCATTGAAAACACACACACACACACACACACAATAGCTGTAGCACAATGTTTACAGGCTGTTATTACGTAAACTGATTTAGTATGGATTGAATTGGGTTCAGCCTCAGCGGGATAGGCAATATGAAAGTAGGGGTGCATATCTGTTCTTGGGACAGCCTGTAACACAAAATGTTAAACCCGGATTGGTTTTAAAATTCACCCCAATTTCTTCCCTACTCCCTAATGACACCCTCGCATCCGCAACCGCAAAATTAGTAGAATGGGGAAAAAAAAAAAAGAAGCGGGACTTACGTGTTGTGGCTGTGCTCCTCTCTGCTCCCTGTCGCGGCGGATACAATGCGGGACTCTTGGATGCTGTGGGACTGTCCGTGAACGCACCGGTTGCCGTGGTGATGTGTGATTCACGGCGGCACTGCGCATCAAATCAGCACCGAGTCCGCGTCCTGCACCACCGTCAGAGGCGCATCGGTCGGGAGAGAGATCACGCTTTACACGAGGGAAATATAAACGAGGCATGATTGTGTTTATTGGTGTTGTGGTGAGGCTTTGCGGCATGATGGGTCATCGCAACAGGCGTGCGGCAGTTTTCCACACACGCAAAAATACGGGAAAAGCGATGGGGATTTTTGTAGTATAGGCCTAGAGTTATATGAACTTTTTTTTTTTTTGGTTCAGTGGGAATAATACTAGGACTGTTATGTTATACGATTACTGGCATATTAAGTATGCAACGTAGGTTATTAGTACAGTATTTCAGACATAATCTGATTTTCCTGTTGTGATTTAATAAATTGATGCGTTTATTTTGTCTGTAAAGTTTTAAAACACAATTTTTCATAATAAACAGTTTGAAAAAAATACATAATTTATTATGCTACTTTGGCTCAACTATTGACTTAACTACAGAGCCATCTAGTGTTCAATTGGAAGTTCTGCAGGTGAGTTTTTAAGATATACAGTCGTGCTCAAATGTTTACCCTGGCATAATGTCATGGTATGTAAACGTATACATTTCATAGAATATGAATAATAACACAACAATCCTTATTTCACTCAGGGTTAGTGGTTGCGTGAAGCCATTTATTGTCAAAAAACCTGTTTGTTTACGCTTTTCAACTAGAAACTAGCTAAATGTCCCTGATGAAAAGTTTACATATAGTGGATCTTAAGTCCTGTATTTCAGCTGAAGTGAGTTTGCCTTTGCAATTGTTCAGGAGCAATTGTCCTGGCAGTTGTTGAAGGTCATGTACGTTAGATCGAGGACATTTGAGAGGTTTCTGTTTCATTATGATTTCGAAAGAGCAAACTCCGTTCTTTGGCAATAAATGGCTTCACACAACCACTAACCATGAGTGGAAAAAAAGTTCACACTATGAATAAAAAGGACAAAAGTTAAAAGGGTATGGAAACTTGAGAGCACAACTGTACACCCATATATACATTTCCCTATTTGCTAACACGTTAATTTAATTACATTTTACAGCTTTAGCAAGACAGAAGAGGTACACAATAAAAAAGTAATTTAAAATACACATTAGAAAACATTAATATTGATAAAATAAGTAATCATCTTCAGGACTGTGATCTTGGTCGTCTGACTTCTGTATGAAACAAAGAGAAAGATACTATTGAATCTTTTTTTTTTTAACAAGGTTACATTTGTATCAAAAGCAAGTAAAAATAAAATGAAATACCAGGGATTTCATGTGGCCAAAATTGATCACAGGCTGGACAGCGGGGCTCAACTCGACCCTTGAAGTATCTGGCCACACATGGATAATGTATTCTTATTCCACAGGTGGGACTGTCACAGATCTGGCACTGGAAAAGCAATATAGAACGATTAGACCCTTATATTTAATGGACCGGGAAGAATACATTTTACTTACCTGTATAGCAATATTGTGACATATGTGACAAGCTTTGGCCTGATCTTCATACATTCTTCTGATGTATGGCTCCATCTCAATGATACATCTGGTAGACAAAGAGAATTCCCCCCTTTTCTGAAAACAAATTTTGCGTAACCATTTAGTTTTCAGTCACCAATCTGTTGGTCGTGCATGTAGAAATGTGGGGGGTGGGGGTGTAATTGAATGATCTGTTTTAATGTGTTTTTAATCTGTAAAGCGCTTTGAGCTGCATTTTGTATGAAAAGCGCTTTATAAATACAGTTTTGATTGATTGATTGAATAAAGGGTTAGGCATGTTTACTATGTTCTACCTCATTGATCCATTTATCCTGCACTAGCCGGTTCAAAGTCTGCTCCGCTTCACTTTTCTTGAGTTTTTTTGTGGTGAGAGTATCAACAATGTTCAGGACATCGGTGGAAGAAACCTTGCCATTTTCAGAGCTCATGATTAGATCCATCTGCGTAAGAAAATAGAAATGATATAAACGAAATGACTAGAACAACAGCTACACAGTGCGCTTTACCCCACTCACCGTTTTCCTGAACAGCTCCAATTCATTATCTGCGTAATCGGATGACATTCTGGTTACATCTGTCTCAGCCATGTTCACCTACACAAGACAAGTGGTAATGTCAAAATGAACTTCCACCTGTTTCACAACTGCACACTTACTAAGACATAATATTGATATCCATTATCCTCAGACATGCCCTTTCTTATCTGCATGAACATAGGCTGCAGCTTTGCATTGATGGTGTCAATAAAATCATCCAACTTGTCAGGGGCACACTGGGCTGTGAAAATGACAAACCACAAAAGGAACCGTTAAAACATACATACATAATATCATCATTTCTATCATTTCTATAATTACCCTTATGTATATCACAGCATTGCCGGTAAAGTGCCCTTGCTTCTTGTTCGTCCACTACGTTAATGGACATCATGGACTGGAGAAACCTGCGGTGGCTATCTCCCATCTGACGTGCCATGATCTTATACAATTTGGGAGTGAGGCAAGATAACTATCCGGAACTAAAAAGCCTTGAGAAAACAGTAAATCACAGCTTTTATCAAGAGGCAGATAAAAGAAAACGTGTGATACTAGCTTTCTTCCTCTATGAGCAATTAATGGCGGCGCAGTTTACGTCAACCTCAGTACAAAATGTGTTCGCCATCACTGAGCAGTAGAGGTCCACATTGGCATGATGTCTGAATGTTTTGTTTAGTTTTAAGCACTGCTGTTGTTTACCTGCGTTGTTTATAATTATTTTTTTTCGAGGGCGCGCTTTCCGTTTCGTTTTGACTTCCGACTTCCTTCAGTTGCGTCAGCGCCCTCTGCTGGTTACAACCAATCAGCACCGAACACAGTCACAACGACACTGTAGATTTGGTCAGGTTCATGGTGAAATGACGCTTTGGCAAGCAAAATCACTCAAACAACGAGTTTATTCTAAAGTTTTTATTACTCTACCAAATTAAATAAGAATATATGGTACAAGTTGTCAAAGTATTTGATAACAATAAAACTTATTAACATTATTTAAATACAGTTTTCGATGTTGAAGAGATTTACTGCAGAAATTAAGCCAATAGTAATCAATTTCACATTTCCCATAACATCTGATGCATTTTTAAAAGTTCAGAAGGTGCATTAAAGATCCTTTGTGATAAAATCCACAGTATGCTCACACCTACATTTTCCAGCTTTAGCAAGACAGCATTACGACTATTATGTACCAAACCGTTTAATTAAGCACTAACTTAAATCTGAGTGTTTAATTTAACAATAAATCCATAAACCAATTGCTACAAAAACCTTTACACACATCATCATCATAACCATTTAAATTTCATTGGTAAAGATTTCACCTTTAAGGTAACATGCCATGAAATGGCACAGGTACTCAATATGAGTCCTGCTGGTTTTAGTAATTGACTTCAAGATGCAGATGTAAACATACTGAGGTGCATAAAGGTCTTACTTTAAGTCAGCATTAGCACAATTTCAATTATAAGGTGCTTATAAATACACCTTAATTATTAGAGTAAATTGACTGCATGATACTCAGCGGAAAAAGCGTCAATATACTGTATATTTCTACTTGTTAGTCTTCTTTCAAATGACCAAAAACAATGACCATTCAGGTCCACGCAAATGTCTTACCAGGTGGGGAGAAACATCTTACAAAAACATGATGATTTACTGTCAACAAATCTCAACAAAAAATAGGTGCAAAAAATCTCTATGCTGTAGTGAGATCAGTGGTGTTGCTCTGACATGTTGACTTTACTTTCATACTTCTGCAAAAGTAGCCCAGCGTGTAGTCAAACTGTCCTTCTGTGTGCTTTACATCTCCTCCAATAGTATATCATTTTAGTTGGCAGCAGTTGGCTGAGAAAATACCTGTCAATCAAAAATGGGAGCAATAAAGAAGGCTTAAAATAGGAATGTCCATTATTATACATTGGTCCCATGATTATGCCTTTTATGTCCCTCTAAACTACCTTGTTTTCAGTGACCGGAAGAAAACTGTCCAAGTGTATTGATGGACTGTTGTAACTTCTCTTCCTTTGCTCTTCTGCTGTGGCAAAGCTGTAGGTAAAAAAAAAAACAGTTGTTTAAGACAGAACAAACAATGCCCAGCTTCTTGTCAAAGCCACACTTTAGGCCTCTTACAGTTCTATTCTCCATAAAGCTGGTTAGAAATTCATCTATATCAGTACGTCCTTCTAAGAAGTTTTCTGCCGTCTCCTCTGACTCTTCTTCTGCCTGATGAGCAGCAACTTTTAGTCGAGCCTGAAGAGTACTTAAACTGCAACTCTGATCAAGGAAAAGGCACATTCAACACAACACATGCAGTACAAAATAATAATTATAATATGATCATGATATACATGTGCATGTACACTTTCTTACCTCACTCAATTCATGCTGCCTCTGCATTTTTGTCTCAAAAGCTGACTTCATCTGAGTTAGCTGTTCATACTGCCAGACAAAAGCACGCATGATTAACTGGTTACCATAGCATGAGTGGACATGTTGT
>OMNZ01092068.1:0-20088 GCA_900303255.1 Lesueurigobius sanzi
GGCTGGGGCGAAGATTCACCTTCCAGCAGGACAATGACCCTAAACACAAAGCTACAATCTACAATGGAATGGTTTAAAACAAAACATATTCATGTGTTAGAATGGCCCAGTCAAAGTCCAGACCTAAATCCAATAGAAAATCTGTGGAAAGATCTGAAAACTGCTGTTCACAAACGCTCTCCATCTAATTTGACAGAGCTTGAGTTGTTTTGTAAAGAGGAATGGGCTAAACTTTCAGTCTCTAGATGTGCAAATCTTGTAGAGTCATACCCCAAAAGACTTGCTGCTGTTATTGCAGAAAAAGGGGGTTCCACAAAGTATTAACTCATGCTGTATGAATACTTGTGCATGCCAGACTTTTCGGTTTTCTATTTTTTGAAAAATAACAAAATCATGTATCATTTTGCTTTCACTTCACAGTTGTCTGTTATTTGTGTGTGAACTTTCAGTAAAAAAATCAAAATAAAATATTTATGTTTATGGTTGTAAACATGACAAAATGTGCAAAAGTTCAAGGTGTATTAGTACTTACGAGAGGCACTGTATCATCACCGTGATATTTCTTTTTCATATCGTGATATCGATTTTAGGTCATATCTCTCTGCCCTATATACAACTATTGCGTGATTAATAAACTAATACCATTGAAATGGGATTGAAGCATTAGAACTTTAGCCCTATCAGACATCAGTGTCATAAAAATGACTAAACTATTCATACAAGTGACATCAACAGGAAGGGCAACAATGAAGCTTATACTCTTTGTTTATTCCTTACTGTGTCCTTTCCTCAACATAAAAAGGACAGTTTTCTGAATTTAATCAGCCAATCACATGATGAAAATAACTGTCCCTGAGTCATAGCAGAAATCCTCATTAAAAGGTTTGATCATTTAAGAGAAAATCACCATGTTATATCTAATAAACAGATTTATGTAGAATGGTAATGGACAAATATTTCATTCATAGAGTATTCTTGGCTATTGCATTAAGTGCACGGATTTTGCCCACATCTGCCACCTTTAGGCCATATTCGGGTGCTGTGAAAGACGCTCCCATAGACACACTGCTGTTCCTGCACATAACAGCAAAAAATATGTTGTTGAAGTCCAGGCTATATTATGTTCTTGTAAAAAAATAAATCATTACACACCGAAACTTCATGGAAGAGTCCTTGCTTGAGCGAGCTGAGCAGTGAAACTCCTGGGCCCCTGAACCCTCCAGGATCCGCTGCAGGTTCCTCTCTGTTATACCGCCTCCTGAGATCACAGTGAATCCAGATGAATTGCTCAGCAGCAAGATTTTATACAAATAATAAACTAATAATGACAAACCTGGCATGATGCAAATTCTGCCTTTGGCCTGAATAGTGGGAAAACAGAGCAAACATGATCAATAATACATCCAAGTTAAACCAGCACACAAGGTTTTCTAATACATACCTGATCAATAAGTCGTTTGATAAGAGGGAGTCCCTCTAGAGCAGTGCTGTCACAGCCACTGGTCAGAACACGCTGAACGCCTAATGATACCAGTGTCTCCAGTGCAATGGTTGGGTCATGGACCATGTCAAACGCTGCAGAATGAAATGAAATGGGCTTAAGAGTAATAGCAACATTATTAAACCTTAATGACATTTTCACAGATTAGTTATGTAATTGCTTGTTTTTTGATACAGAACATGTTAATGGACACGTGGAACTCATGCATGTAAACACACCACAGCAGATAGTATCCATGGACTCGTTTCCATTCCTTTTCCCACACAAACACACTTGGACATGTTTTTAGGAGTAGGAGAAACAAGAGAGCCCTGCCCAGACATGAGAGGAACAAGCAAACTCCACACAGAAAGGTCTCCCAAGGCCCAGGAACCAAACACGAGACCTTGGCTTGTTTCCACCTACCCTACTTTACCCTGCCTTATTCAGCTCTACTCTATTCGGCGTGGTTTTGTTTGCATTACTTTGTAGAGTCTGGTCCATGAATATGCCTTTGCTCTGTGCTGTATAGGTTTATGTTCCCTTCCACTTCTACACACTTTTCCTATTCTTTACAAAGTCTTGAAAGAAAGCAGAAGTGGCTGGCCAGACTAAGTACCTGCTTGGCCTGGTTTGGACCAGGACTTGGACCAGGGCCAAGCAGGTACTAAAAAAGTACCAGTTAGCAGCTACGTTGGCTGGATAGAGTAGAGTAGAGCAGCGCAGAGTAAGGCATGGTGGAGCCATTACTTTCTGTAATCACTTCACCACCGCAGTGACAAAAAACCCATTACATTTACTGTTGGAATCTACCAGGTATCTTTTTTATTTTTATTTCATTTGATCTTTATTTAACCAGGATAAAAACCTATTGAGATCAAAAATCTCTTTTTCAAGAGTATCCTGGAATATCTGCCTACCTGAGTTAGTGATGTAATAGTAGTAAAGTCAAGTCTATATGCATTTTAGTCTTTGTTTTTTCTGTTTTTGTTTTTTCTTTTGCCTATTGCCTTGTTCCTTGTGTATGTTGTGTTGCCTTTTTCTTGAATTTTTATTTATTTATATATATTTTTTTGGGGTCATCCTTTTTTTAAATTTTTTTTTTATTATTAAATCTGCACTCTAGTTCCCATCACAGTATTGTAACCGTGTGGATGAGTGTGAATGTGGTGTGAAAGTATGGATGAGGGGAGGGAGGGGAAGGGGTGCGGGGGAGGGGAAGCATGTCTCATTGTTTTACTCTGTAAATAAATAAATAAATAAAAAAAGAGTATCCTGGTCAAGACGCAGTGGCAAAATGTTCACATACAAGTTACACACAAGTTGCATTCAAAATAAATCAATTTCAAGATAAAACACTGGGTATAACATCTACAGGTGAAAGACCTCGATTCAAGATTTGACAGAAGAGATTTGAAAGTCTCAAGTGACACAAGTTCTTTCAACTGCAACTCCTTCTGTAGTTCATTCCAGCAGAGCGGTGCTGCAAACCTAAAGGCTCTTTTACCCATCTCTGTACGCACCCTGGGCACTGAGAGCAGAAGAATGTCCTGAGAACGCAGACTGTACCTGCTAACTATTGTGTGATTCATAAGCTAATGCCTTTGAAAAATGAGTGAAGAATTAGAACTTTAGCCCTATTAGACATCAGTCAACAGTCATAGATAACAACATGGCTTTAAACCTATAAATGACTAAACTATTCATGGAAGTGATAGGGATGCAGACGCAGAGAGGAAGGGCAACAATGAAGCCTATTTGTTTATTCAACTGGTGTCCTTTCCTCAACATAAATAGGACAGTTTTCTGAATTTAATCAGCCAACAGAGCTATATCACATGACGAAAATAACTGTCCCTGAGTCATAGCAGAAATCCTCATTAAAAAGTTTGTTAAAAGTTTGTTTGAAAATCACAATGTTACGGTATATCTAATAAAAAGATTAATGTAGAATGGAGCAACATTATTAAACCGTAATGAGAAATGCATTGTCAAATGATTGTACTCAAGAGTTGTCTGACAAATTGACGGTTCCATTTTCACAGATTAGTCATTTTTTGTCTGTTTTTTTAATACAGAACATGTTAATGGACACGCGGAACTCATGCATGTAAACACACCACATCGGACAGTATCCATGGATTCGTTTCCATTCCTTGCCCCACACAAACACACTTGGACATGTTTTCAGGAGTAGGAGAAACAAGAGAGCCCTGCCCAGACATGAGAGGAACATGCAACCTCCACACAGAAAGGTCTCCCAAGGCCCAGGAACCGAACACGAGACCTTAATACTTACTGTAATCACTGCACCACCGCAGTGACAAAGAACCCATTACATTTACAAATAAGTGAAAATATTACCTCTGTGAAAAGTAACTGGTAAGGGACGAGCAGCAGCTTTAAGAAAGACAAATATAATATGTGAATACTCATGGCAATACATTTCACACACAGTCAATGAATTTATCAACATTGTTATTATACTGAACAAACAGAAGTTTGAGTGTAGTAATATTTTTTTCATGAAAGGTAGCCTGCATGAAAGGTATACGAGTGAATAGTTGGTGGTGGGTGCAGCTCCATTGGCACAGATGTGTGCCGCCGTGCTACTGTCTCTGGGCAGTTTTGGCCAAAAATGTATCTTACCACTATACAAATAAGATCCCCTTCCCGCAAATCTGTCAATTGTTTTCATTTTATAGCAGAAGAGGCCTAGAAGGACATGGGTGGGCTCATTTAAAGCCCCAACACATCTTTCCAATGTTGAAAACGATAAGTCTCTATGACGTTTGGTTTACGGAGACGTTCATAAAAGCTGTGTTAAAGTATTGAAAGTATCAACACTTGAATTGAATTGAAGTATTGATACCTGGTATCGCAGCTATCGGGTATTACAATACTTTGAAAATCGATATTTTTTCCCAGCCCTAATATATATATATATATATATATATATATATATATATATATACACATACTGTAGCCTATATGAATTATAAATCTATAAGGGCATGCATAAAAATAGAACCATTTTTTGACCATGTTCTAAAAGTAGAACATGATGTATTGCATGTCATGAGCTTTAAAATATTGGGCAATACCCTACCAAGCAGCTCCATACAGAGCTCTGCATCCACTCGTCCATCCTCTGTCAGAGTTCCCATTACCAGTCCATTAGCTCCATTGAGCTTCATCAGCTCTATATCCTTCTTCATCACCTCCACTTCAAAGTCTGAGTATAGGAAATCCCCTCCACGAGGCCGGATCATCACATACACTGGTATTTTTACATACTGCTTCACAACGTGTAGTAGACCTACAGCAACATACAGACAACACTAATTTCAGCAATATAATAGGCATAACAGTACATTAGTCTACTTCTGTTTGGTAGTCATAATACACATATAGAAAGTAGTATAGTGTGTGTTTGGGAACATTAAAATCAACATTTTTTATAGACTAATAGGTTACAAGACCAGCTCTTACCAATAGGAGGGGTGAGACCCCCCTCCAGAAGACTAGAACATAGCTCAAGACGACCTGCACCTGCATTACAACAACAAATATAAGCTTTTGATTTTAGCCTTATAGTGAGATACAGAACCACTTCACAAACCTCCTCGCTCGGCATTTATTGCAGACTCCACAGAGTCCACACACACCTCCATTAAAAAGCCATCTGCCATACTTGAAAAGAAACACATAATCAGATCAGACACTAGTTATTTATTAGCAAGAAGTGCGTATTAACTTCATGCTCCACGCAGTTTATATTTTAGGTTATGTACCTGCAATGCAATTTCTACCGAAACATTCAGCGTGTGAGATGTTTACACCGATATTTTGAGCTGCATTTTGACAACACTCTGCAGAAGTATCATTCGCCCGGGTTGTTTCCGGGTTGTTTCAATTTGTTTCCAGTTTCGTCCGATGGTGCTGGATATGGTTGCCGCCCGGCCGGAAAGTGCAGACATTTAAAACAGGCATCCACCAATAACTAAAAAAAATATATATTTTTTTGTGATTACTTTTTATATTTTTTGTCAACTATAACTTTCTTTAGGAGTAGCATTGTAAAAAGATACACTTTAAGTCATTTTAGTGACGTTTTCTTTCGTGACGTAAAAGGTCAAAGTTGAATTATCAGACAACACAGGAAGTGTGGTCGTGTAAACCAAATGCACATGACCTAATGTTGTCATATCACTAGGCGTGATTTTCACACTATATCTCCTTTGTAGTTTACAATACAATGCTTTCCACGTTTCGGACCGCAGCTTTGTGTTGCAGAAGAGCCGGGCATGGATATAAACCGAACAATGTGAGTGATGCTAACTGCTAACCTATGATAGCTGTATATCTCCAGTATAAGCACCATGGATGTATTATTTATTTCCATGATTAACACTCGCAATCGTCAAAAGTAAGAGTAAGGTGTAGTATGTAAACTGTGTTGGCATGATCCCCTAAAATTGCAGAATTAGCGGGCTACACAAGACAAGTTTATGTGTAGGCTTCATCAAGGACTATTCCTATAGTAAATAATATATACCCAACACAGGCCCGTTGACAGGGGCGGGGGGCAAAGGGGTCTGTTGCCCCGGGCCCCAGGACCTAGGGGCCCATGAAAGACCATTAACATTTTTTCCCCCTCAAACATGTCTGTTATTTTGATAAAATCATTGAATATTGCATTTAAATGATTTTTTCTTCTTAAAATCTACTCAATAACCGAAAATGGTTTTATTTTAGTGAATTTAAATGTTTATCTTTTATGTGCACCTCCCCCGCTCAAGAAGAAAATGGTTTGGCCCAGCGCACAGCGACGCACTGTAATACAGCCCAGAATGTGTTTAAAACATCATAAAATCCAACAAAACAAAGGAAATTAGATCTGATTTCTATAAAATTGCCCAGAGGGAACCCCAGTGAACCCAAAGTGCATTTACTATTTGTAGTTTTTAAATTGCGCATAAATAGATATAGGCATCATTAGACTATTTTTCCGATGTTGGTTGACAGGTGCTTATGGTGGAGTCCATGGGGGCGGGGGGGCCCCATATGACATCTTCTTGCCCCGGGCCCCAGCAAGTCTGTTGACTGCCCTGACCCAACACATTAAGTGGTGGATTTTCTATTAGACTAGAGGGGCGTCTAAACCTTTTTTTTTTTCATATATGGCTGCATTTTGAAAAAGAATAGCGTTGAAGTGTATTCTTAATATGGTTTTACTGTATACCTGACATAAGTGTGGGCTAAATAAGCAGAAACAAATTGTTGCACACCTTTAATAGTCCATATTAATCTTGGATGTTCAACTCAGATTAATTATGTCCTTTTATTTCCATTTGTGTACAGGTACGGCAGCTACTTTTCAGAAGAAACCAGGGAACCATTGCGGCAGAAGCAGGACCTATCTCTGGTTCGGTCTCTGCCACAGTCCCTAATGCTGCCACAAACCGAATAGTGGGTCGGTGGCTTCTGGGATGCAGTGGCCTTGTTGTTGGAGCTGTTGTTTTGGGTGGGGTCACAAGGTATTGAGTCTATGATGGGGTGTTTTTGTAATTATTCTGCTGTTTGATATGCATTCCACATCTTTGCAATAGACTTACAGAATCTGGGCTTTCAATGGTGGACTGGCATCTGGTGAGAGAAATGAAGCCCCCACAGACTCAAGAAGAATGGGAAGCAGAATTTTCCAAGTACCAGCAGTTTCCTGAATTTAAGATGTAAGTTTGCTTAAACCAAAGGCATTTATTTGTTCATATATGTTGCCACTAACAGAACCAATTAATTTAAATTGAGATATCTAACCTTTTATTTGTTCTTTATCTCAGAATGAACCACAATATGACTTTGCCTGAGTTTAAGTTTATATTTTACATGGAGTGGGGTCATCGTATGTGGGGCAGGCTTGTCGGACTTGCATATATCCTCCCTACTATATACTTTTGGAGAAAAGGGTATTTTAGTCGCTCAATGAAGGGAAGGGTGCTTGGTCTTTGTGGATTTGTTTTCTTTCAGGTAAGGTCAATAGTCTATTTAAAATATAATTAGGTGTCATGTAGCAAAACAATACACCGAATGTCTGACAACCTAGGGTCTCCTGGGCTGGTATATGGTTAAGAGTGGCCTCGAAGAGAAACCTGAGTCTCATGACATCCCCAGAGTGAGTCAGTATCGTCTGAGCGCTCACCTGGGATCTGCTCTGTTGCTTTACTGTGCCAGTCTATGGACTGGGCTTACTCTACTACAAGCCCCACAAAAGGTTTTCAGTTTTGCATACTCATTATTAATTTTGTTAACAACATTTTTGAAATTTTAACATTTCACTTTTTTAAGTTGGTAGAGACGAGGCATCTTATGCTGCTCAGAAGGTTTGCCAAGGGAACTGGTGTACTTACATTTTTAACTGCTCTTTCAGGTAAAACGCTACTTTATAGAATTACATTACATTTTGTTGAGTCAGCTGTTACTTTTATCAAGTCCCTCTACTCTGCATGTACACCTTTTTGTTGCAGGAGCTTTTGTTGCTGGTTTGGATGCTGGATTGGTTTATAACTCTTTCCCCAAGATGGGAGAGCGATGGATCCCTGATGATTTACTTGCCTTCTCTCCTACGATTAAGAACTTCTTTGAAAATCCTACAACCGTTCAATTTGACCACAGGATTCTGGTAAGATAAGATAATCCTTTATTGTCTCCCACAGGAGAAATTTGTCTTGTGACAGGGGTTCACATGCTAAATAACCATTTATTATGACACTTGTTTGAAATGTATTTAAAATAATATTAAGATGACCTCAATTTGTCTTTTTCAGGCGATCTCCACTCTAGCAGCCATTACAAGCCTCTATCTTTTTTCAAGAAAGATGATACTTCCAAAAAGGGCTAAGATTGCCATCAGCCTTCTCACTGCAATGGCTTATGGACAGGTAGGTTGTTGTTGACTAAACCTTTTTTCGCTGACAATTAAATAAAATGGTGCTGGTTCTTCTCAGGTCGCCCTGGGTATCACTACCTTGTTGCTATATGTGCCCACTCCAATCGCTGCAACTCACCAGTCTGGATCACTGGCACTGCTGTCTCTGGCGATCTGGGTGTTGGCAGAGCTCCGCAAAGTCCCCAAGTAAATACCGTGTGAACACATGAATCTATCTTGCTACAATCTAACCACTTATATGACAGTTTATGTGCAGTATGTTCATAAAGTTTTCAGACCCCTTTTTTCTTATTATGTAGCTAACTTACTTAAGTTGGGCAGATTTATTTCTGTTGGTAAAGAAAATCTACACTGACAATCCTACAATTTAAAAATTATGAAAAAGAAGCCTGTTGATTTCTTTTGTAGTGTGGCTGTAAGTTGAAGGTTATGGCTACCACTCACCCCCCATGATACAGAAAGTATGTGTATTATTTTCCAAGGATAATAACATAATATTGAAAAGATTTTTCACATAGAAGTGTAACATAATACCATAGAAAAACATAGAAGGGTCTGATAACCTCCAGAAACTACTAGGTACAATATAATGCTATGCACAAATAATACAAGCTTTCAGCATACATTGTGAAGCAGCTGGCAGAAATCTCACTCATGGACACTGATATTCAATTTTTTTTTTCCAATAAATTATTATTGGTCTCTTTGTACATTGATGTATATTTAAATTATGAAACTGGTGTGCTTTTGTTGGACACTGGCATTTCAATGGTTAATATCTACTGAAAAGCCCGATTTTGTTTTGTTTTTAATAAAAGATGTGAAATGTATTTGAAAATCAAAAGTCCCCTTTGACCCCTTTGTTGCATAGTAACTGTTCTTTATTATCTCTGTACAAAATATACATATTTTAAATATAATGCAACTAACTATACAGTCAGGTTGGTTAGGGTCAATGTTCAGAAGACACAGTACATGCGGGTATAGACAGGTTTTCTTGTGATATTGATTGAAAGTCTGTAATTGGCAAGAAAGTTACCATCCCAGTCAAAAAAAACAAGGTAAAACAGGTTCAATAAAATCAAACAACAAAAATAAACCACAAGTTGGAAGTGCATATTTTTACTAGGGCATATTACACCCTTATTGAAGATGAGGAGAGTACTGACAGATTATTATTGCTATTCAAGGTATCGCAGAGTACAAATACAAAAAGTCATTGATGCTTTGAATGTTTTGGGTTTAGGAATACTTTTATATTTGAAAAGTAGGCTGGAATAAAATAATTAAGGAAATAAAATAGTCACGTTTCACCTTGGTCTGCTATCTGAATAAAATGTAAAAACCTGTAGATCTGATTGCCTCTCTCTTGAGCCAAAGCATGAACATTTCTTAAACATACATGTCCTATCCTCTTTGGTGTTACAAAGTAATTATGAGTTAAGGGAAAATAAATCTCTCTCAACAAAATACAAGCATACTATGAGGCTGAATTGTGATAGGTCTCATTTATTATAAGGGTAGAAACTAATGACACTTGTGACTGTCATGTAGTGGGACCTGCTACAACCCCCTTTAATAATAACATCAATGCAGCCAGCTAAAGTAATCCTTCATATGAATATTGAGCGAATAGATATATTGTAATTTCATCTTGAAGTTGTGAAAAGCTGAGATGTTTCAAACAGTCTATAGCACACTTTCCTCGCTGTACTGCCTAGTGTAAGTTCACACCACTGAATGCTAGATCACATACAACTGCTGACAAGACACAGGGCTAATATTGGAATAATTTGGAAAGGCCAGAACATATGCTATGGTCGTATCTGATGAATAGAGGCGGGTACTGTCCCATTGGAGCCATACATAGGTGGGATGGAAGTCTTCTACACATGCACACACACACACAGAGGGGGAGGCACCTGTGAATGACCGGGTAAAGACAGACAGGCAGACTTTGGAGTATCTCTGTAAATACATAATTTGATATTAGTGACATCATCATGCGATATTCAGGTCCTCATGGAAAGCAACGTCTTGTTTTCCCATATGAGTATCTTTCTTGGCCGTCCACTAGATGGTGCAACATCCATTTCTTTATTTGGCAGCTGCAGGCGAGTAGTTCCAATATTACCTACATGCGCAGAGGCAGGAAATCCTAAGAGCTGGAACAGGAAAGGATCAGTGTGATCTCAGTTGAGTCCCCCTTCATTGGCTTGACCTTTGTGGTCTAGTCAAATAGTGTGTGGCCTGATGCTTGCCTTCAGTCTTCTGTGGAAACTAAGGTTCACTAAAGTTCCATATGATGAGATGTGAGCTTCTGTGTTGGTTGGTGTATGGTCACTGTGCCTTTAGTAAAAAGGAGAGTCCTGTCATGCCTTCTGGATTCACAGCTCTGAGAGACACTGACACATCCACAGACTGGTACAAAAACAGTCCTCACGGTAGTCCTCTGAATCCTGCCCCACACCTCTCCGCCTGGTGCCACAGTACCATGTAGTCCATAAGTTTAGATGACATTTTCAAATAGCTGCATGGACTGCATGATGTTCTCGTCCTGAAACAAACAACAGTGAAAAACATCAATGTAGGCCACTTTAAATGTGGATGAGAAACAGCAGGAATGTTAACAGTGACACTTTTTCATAATAATAATAAATAATGAACTTGTTTCTACCTTTTTGCATGACTCGATAAATTCATCTATTGTGACCACACCGTCTTTATTTCTGTCCATTTTCTAAAAAGAGATACTGCATTAGAACAAGGTGATATAGAATGCTATATAAGCCAAGGAGTTGTGTCTGACCTGGAAAAAAGTTTCCACATGTTCCCTTGGTGCATCTTCCTGCATAGATGGGTATGTGTACTTCCCCATCATATCATAGATGGACTTCATAATATCCAGCATCTCCTGTAACAACAGCACACACTATAAAGTTAATGGATGAAGATTAGCCATAGTGTACTTTTGTCTAATGTGCACTGTCCTGGGTCCTGGCAAGATAAGTAAATAATAGCAATAGGAGTCGAGTGATTTACCACAAAGTTAATTACCTCTTTGGTGATACAGCCATCCTTGTTGAGGTCATAGAGATTGAATGCCCAGTTTAGCCGGTCATTAACGGTCCCTCTCAGAATGATTGATAGACCAAACACAAAGTCCTAAATGTAATAGATGGTACAAAATGTGGTTTGAATCTGATACAGTCATAAGTTCCATTGTATTGCCATTATTTTGGATGCAGAAAGACATTGTCTTTTGTGTTAAAATAGGACAATAAGACACTTACCTCAAAACTAACTGAACCATTTTTGTTTGTGTCAAATGCTTCAAACAGGAAATGTGCGTACATGCTTGAATCTGTGAAGGGAAAGAAACTTTACAGTACACAGATATACAGTACACAGTACATTGAAGACTTTCAAAAGCTAGGATTAGCAGCATGCTAAATATAGCTCTGATAAAAAAAAGGGAAAAAAAGAATATATAATAATAATAAAAGAATATTTAAGCAAAAAAATACCTTATAACAGACTGCCACAATATGTTTTTATTCAGCCATTGTTAATATTGTATAATGCGGGCATTTCTTTAGATGTTTTGTGAACTCACCTCCCTGAGGGAAGAACTGAGAATAAATATTCTTAAAGTTCTCTTCATTGACCACACCGCTGGGACACTCCTGACATTGAGACATTAATGTATTAACCCATTGCTTCACAGCGTACATACTGTAACTAATCTCTGATTAGCCCACATTAATAGCATACATTTTTGAATCCCCTGTAGAGGACCTGCAGCTCCTTCTTGGTGAACTTGGTCTGCTCCTGCAGCTTGTCCATACTCTCAGGACGATGACACACAGTGGACAGCTCGAAGTCATCTTCCACGCTGTCTAATAAAGACACAAACATAAACACATTTTTCACAGCACAGTCAACATACTTTAACGAAAGCAACTGTTTGATTTTCTCCTTTCTATTCAAAGAGAATAGAAACATTACATTTGGTTTCTATTCAAAGAGAATAGAAACATTACATTTGGTCTTTAGTCACCATAATAAGCCATTATTATTGCAGCAAAATCTAGAAGTCAGAATTATGTGCTCCATTACATTCTTAAGAATGTTGTCACAAAAACAAACGGTTATCACTGGAGTTCAGGACGACTCAGCTCAGACTGAGGAATGTTAAATGCATTAAAGTGCTGTGAAAACAAATATAAAAGACATGTTTTGAATAGAGAAAAAATAAGTAGATAAGCTGTTATTGATTATTGTTTATTTGGTTGGGACAGTGCATGTTAAGATGTTATGAGACACATGCGTGTAAACACACCACTCTGTGTTGGACGTTACACATAACACCATGGAAAACATAATGTCAAATAGTACAAAAAAATTAATAAAAAACATTTGTTTACACTTTTTATACTTGGACTAGTAGTATTCACTGTATTTCGGCTTGGGTGTTGAACATAGACACTCTATTTAAGAAGACTTCTCATTCTCACAAAACCATTTGCCTGACGAAGGCCACTGGCTGAAACGTCACATGAAATAAAGGAACACTGGTGTTGCAAGACAGTGTGCAAGAGATTTTTTTCTGAATTCTTCATTAAAATATAATGAAAGTCGTCCCTTTCCCACCACTAACTCCAGACTGTCTGTATGACATGAGGATGTTTGTGACTTGTCAAAGTCTCTGTGCTGACTGACAGTGAAATGGTTGTCCCATATCTAGAGTTTTATTCACACATGAAGCTGCAAAAACCTGAATATGTAGGCTGGCAGTGTCAAACCATGTACCACACACTGTGGAAAACAAGAGGGTAGTGTACACAGAAAAGTGTTGTTTAAATCATCGTGTAACACAGTAATATATATGCTGACAGCACAGTACCATTACAGGTGGGTTATGTGTGCCATGTATTTTACACAGATGCAGTGTGTTGGCAAACTTGCATTCACTTATTGAGGGGGCCACCGTGGGTTTGCAGCATGGCAGCAGCTTGAGGAATCGCTGCTTAATGGTTTTTTTGGTTTGGCTGTTGGAAGGATTACCTGCAATCATCAACCAATAGCACAATGGTTAGACAACAGTGCCATTTACAAGTCAGCTGTTCAACTACTAATACACACGCAACCTCAAAGGCACTTCATGCAACTCACAGATCTGACATGCTCATTTCAAACCAAATTCATTTCATACTGATTTGGCTTAGAGATGGGAGACCACAGTTCCAATCGCCTGATCACTCCTTACATCTAATTGCACAAGATTCATGTTGTAAATAAATCCTCTGGTAATTCTCAAACATCTCATGAACATATCATAATTATATCTTGGAATTTGTGAATTAGCAAAACAGGACAACAACGGGGGAGCAAATAGTCTACAGCAAAAAAAAATAAAAAATTCCACCAGACATGCAGTGCTAGCTGTACCACATCAGTTTGAGACCTACCACCATAGTAAGTATAGCAGGCTTTCTAACTGACAATACCAAAAACAAAGCACCAGGCATATAATAAAAACCTGGTGATTATTTTTTGTCCCTTTTCACAGGATCCATACATGAATTGACGATGGAACAGGAAGTGCTAAAATGTTTAATTGATATTTTTTGTCCAAACTCCTCCCTAACATTCCTATCAGATTTCTAATATTGCGAAAAGAATGTTATTTCTTCACAAGGATTATAAACATATTTTTCACTACTTTTAGAGAGCAACACTGTCTCAGTAATGTCACAGACAACAGCTCACCTGCCAGTTCACTATTCATAAAAAGGCTTTATGCAAAGGCATTTTTACAATATATTAAGGACAAAACAAAGTTTATTTCACTACTACAACGAAAAATCAGGTAGGGCCTTTATATCTGATATGAAGGGGAGATCAAGAATCATATGCATGCTCCAGTCTGTGCACTTTTCTCTTTGTTTCCATGGCAACGGTTCCCTAAACCCTTTCAACACGACCCCAGTGGTCTGAAGGATGAAAGCAATGATGGGATGGAAACCAATACCGTCCCAATGCACACTCGTTGCTCTGGCTACGCGGCATAGCAAGCGTGGTTCTTGTACCTTATGCACGGAGAACATTTGGGACCCCCTCTCCCAACAATCACCCCCCTGGGCTTAGGTTCATCATGAGAGGCAGGGAAAGGCATAAGCGGTAGCCATACTGTGGAGTAATATGTCAAGTGCTTGGCTTCAATACGCTCCACAACGCAATATCATGAAGCAGGGGGAGCTCCACACTCGCCACAAGGCTATCAGATCATTTCATGTCTCCAAGGTCAGAAATGATCTTTACATGATCAAACACAAGATTTCTATATATGCGACAAGAAAGACTGTATTCTGATGCCTTCTAACTAAGGCAACAAAACAGAATCATTAAAAGAAAACAAAGATTGTGAGGTAGAGGAAGAGGTGGAAAGAACCTTTAAGTGTTTTTTTTGGCTGCACTGTATCTGTGACAGCAGAACTACCGGTAGGTCTCGTTTCTATAACCTGTTGCTTCAAACAAAGTGGGTTCAATTCATTTTACTAGCTTTAATTACCAGGAATAAATGTGATCTTTTAAACAATATTGCAGAACATATCTTCAGCAACACAAAAGTGAGACAATTTGCTGCATACAGGTAAGTGGAGTATGTTTTTGAATGAATTTGTGTCAGTGTGTGATAGATGTTGTCCACCTGCAAAAACAATAGTGTTGTTTTGAGAAAGCCTCCACTGCTGCGTCTCCACAGATCACCGGGAGCTGTCAGTTCTTTGTTGTATTTTTGGTCTTTTGCTGATGAAATTTCATGTTTGTTTGTTGTGATGTATTCTTGACCCAGTCTCTTTGTGAATGTTTGATCAGACTGGGGGTAACCTGATTCCTCCATCTATCAAGCCTTTTCTGTGTCACCTTGTCACGTCACTAAATATAGTCCATTGCTGGCAATTAGGTTAGTGATAATAACTGTCAGTGATTTCAGTCCCAGATGTATTTGGTGTTGCACCACTGAATGATTGTTGAATTCAGATGTAATAGTTTCTCTAAGGGTACAGAGTCAGACTAATAAACAAGTATCACATTGTGCTGTTTATTTCACATAAATCCTTTGAAAATCCAATAGTGCTGAATTCACTGGTGTGTTCATTAGCTCAAAATTCTTTCCATCTTTTCTTTGATCAAATACAGTATATTGGCATTAGTTTATCTTGTCTCTGTGTCTGAGAGGGTTTCCTCTGGGTGTACCAGTTTCACATATTACCAAAAACATGCACAATAGACAAAATCCTCCTGCTACTCCTTGATCAAACCTAGCTTATAATCGGATGATGGATCCATGGGTGCTGTATGTACTGCAATCACCCAGAGCTAAGTATAACACAATACAAAGTTTAACCTCAACTATTATCAGAAATAAGCATTTAGAAACATTTATATAGTGTGTTTTTTCTCTTATGGGGAATAAAGATGAGCAAATGACCTTAAGCCAGCTTTATCTGGTGATTTTTAACACGCAAAATACTGAATGATGCATCATTCATTCCATTACACTTAGTGGTAGTTAGCTTCATCTGTAGCCACAGCTGCCCTGGGCTGACTAGCAAAGTCACACATATTCATATATCAGCACGGTGGGTGAAGTGCCCTCTCCAAGTACAACAAAAGTTGATTAGTAGCAGGGATCTTACGCTAGTACGTTAGAGGAAAGACTTTTATACATGACCCTCTCACATTCATTCACTTTTAATTTTGCAATGAACTGTTATCAGAGCCACTATGACCCCGGGTTTTATTGATCTAAAGCTTGTTTTACTGAAAGAATTATCCAAATGGACATAAAAGGTTTGACTTTAGACTTTTGTACACTGAATATAATGTTTCCAAACAGATGTACTAGCAATAATAGATTAAGTACAAATCAAAAAGCCTTTATCATCTGGCTGCCACATTCACACAGAATTCATGGAGATACAAAGCGTGTGGCATTCGCCAGTGTATGTCACACTTTTCACAACTCCTCAGAGAGTATTATTATGCAACTGTCTGTAGTGATTTGGAAACTACACTGAGTGAATGAATAAAATAAAACAAAATAAATATGTACAAGCAATCAATGCCTAGATAGTCTACAGATGGATTTAAAATAGCTCCAAAAATTATGTGCCAAGATACTCTTTAGAAGTCCATAAATAGGTGTGACAGCAATGAAATTAGGCCAGGCAAAAACACACATAAACAACCTCTTGCGATGCCTAATAATTCACCATTTTAGTGTCTCCCTTTCCCTTACCTGCCACGGATAGATCGATAAGCCCAAGAAAGTGCATAAGTTTTAGCGAACTGCAGACAACTAAGAGGAAACCCAAAGTCTGCAGCCCCTCCACTTCCCATTTCTCCTGGAAGAACAGATGCATCCTTAAACGGGATACTTGTCCTCCGGTTAAAAAATCCTGTGCCGCTCCACTCGGGACTGCAGCCTGCCTTCAGCTCCTGGCTCCTTCTGCCATGCTGAAATTGTTATTCCCGCTGTATCTCCATCTTCACAGTGTGGGAGCAGAACTGTCGCCCGGGCCCGCACTGCTCCCGCCCCCACCACCTCCAGCATCAACGTCTGCCTCCTTTTTGCTGCCACGCGTTGTTTAAGTTACAGGTAGAAGTTCGGAACAATCCCTGGAGCGGCCGTCCCCTTGGCAGGTCCGCGACAGTTGTTTGGTGCTTTCTCTCAACGACTCCCGTCCGCCGGCGAGTCAAAGTCAAACTAAACTGTCCTCTCCTCCCCTCCTGTGTCTTAGCCGCCTTCTGTGTTTTACCTCTGTAGTCTACCACACTGGCACGTCCCCTCCCTGGATTTAATTGGGTCAGTGATGGGACTCACTGAAACAAGTGAGAGAGGGGTGGAGTTGTACAGAAATACAGTAGGGTACAGGGATGACAAACACAACAGGAAGTATCGTTGACTGAGTGTGGATAGAACTCAGGTGATTCATGGAGGAGAGAGATGATGTGTGGAGTGAAGGCACAGTGATGGCAGAATAAGAGCATGGTCTGGGATTTTTATTTTGTTTCATTTAGACACATTTTTTGTTCATATGTCAAAATCTTTGGCCCAGAGGGAGGCTCCTAAATGGAGGAGGAAGCAATGACTACAATAAATGATTATATTTTCTTGCCAGAAATTGGGATTGAACACTTCGTTTTATGTACATACTCTATGAGGTGTTTGCTCATGTGCAAAAGTGGATCAGCAGCGGGGTCATTTAGGCATTTTGGGCTGTTATACTGAAATATATGCAATTTTAAATGGTAAAAAATTAGATCCAACATGGCTACAAATAGCAATATATTAGTTTCCAGCTTGCACTCGCTATCTAGCACCTGTCTTGATTAATGACCCCCTAGAAAAGTGTCTCAAAGACTTTCTTTCAATTCATAAATTAGCATTGATAGAAAGTTAAAAGCTATTTACTACAGGCTCAATTGGCGGACCATTCACAAAGATGAAATATGACCAATGTGAGATTAAAAAGAGCTTGATGTAGCCAAACAAGTACAAAAACTACAGTACATACTACAAACTATTGGCATATTCTCAGATTAAAAGCAGAATGTAGCATGAAGAGGTTGTAAAATGAATAAGGAAATAAAGTCAAGACAAACGGGCAAAAGAAAGAGTAGCAGACGGAGCAGTGACGACAGAGGCGTCTGACCCTGCAGCTCTGGTGGACACACTCCAGATGTGGCAGTCTCCCAGGAGTGTAACTAATGCACACACACATCAACACACACAACGCCACAAGGAAAAATCTGTCTACAACACGCGCTGTGTACCAAAGTAAACTGTACGTAGGATAGATGGAGCTCAGCTGCCCATATCAGATCACTGGCGTTTGCACCTCCAGGTAAAAAGCGCAACTGGAGAACAGTAAGATGATTCTCACATTTTTTAAGATGAAGTTCTCAAGTCACATCTAAATGCATTTCACGTCCCTTATTTCCATCAATTTAAATAGTTTATGTTTATGCAAAGATAGAAGGCATACTTTCACTATATTTTTCTATTGTAAAGTAAAAGTCAGGATGAATGTTTTTTTTTATTATTTTGATTGCAACTAAGAAGGCAAGAAGGAACTGGCTTAATAAGGATCCCCCGAGTGGAACAAGTGCAAGTGGTTGTGGAGGAGGTGCATTCGATGGAGAGACTGACTTTCTTTCTGCAACTCCAGGGTCATTTTTATTTTCAACACTGATACAAATGGTTTAAGTACAAACAGAGGCTTGAAGACTCTCCCGTCTGTTTTTGTGTTGCCTTGATGTGTCGTGGTGGACAGTGCTCCCTTTTTGTTTTTGTTTTGTTGTGTTGTAAAATAAAATAAAAAGTAAGGATGAACGTTGCTGTTGATACTGTGGGATAGCCTATGAATAATCAGTGTGGGGGAATAACATTTGATCATTGCTCAATGTGAAGATGTTATTCACCCATAAAATGGTAATCAAAGATTTAAATGGAGATGGATATTGCGATAAAATAATGCAAAATACTTGCATGGACACCTCTGTGTAGGTGTTAAAATCAGCTTTAAGGCGATGACATATTCGGGGCATTAAACTCTCAAATGCAGGCTACAGTTGAAAAATCAGAGCTGGGATGAAAGTTTGCGAGATCCAGGCTGGATATGTGGAGCGTTATTTATCATTGTGTCACAAAGATCTGTCAGTTCAAATACACCAAAAACACCAAAAAACAAAACAAATGTCCCTTTCATTCAAAACCAGTCAAGTGGCATTGTTTTCTAAAGTGGGTTCAGTGATGACCTTGGACTCGCTGTGATGTCTACAACGAAGGGAACAAGGTTTTCAAGTTCCTCTGTCACGTTACTATTCATATCCTTATAATAGTGACCTCTTAGGCACAGGATCTCGCATTAGTTACATCACTGCTGCTTGTTTAAATGCCAGGCTGGATTGTGGGCTGAGAATCACAATGGTTGACAAGTATTTTCAGAGTGACCCTTTTTAAAGATTTACCGTATGTGGAACTATCTGATTTATCTACAGTACAGGCCAAAAGTTTGGACACACCTTCTCATTCAATGTGTAGTAACCTGACTTCTGCACAACACAATTGATGGCCCCAACACCATTGATAAAGAAGAAATTCCACTAATGATAAGGCACCTGTGAAGTGAAAACCATGTCAGGTGATACTTCTTGAAGCTCATGGAGAGAATGCCAAGAGTGTGCAAAGCAGTAATCAGAGCAAAGGGTGGCTATTTTGAAGAAACTACAATATAAATCATGTTTTCAGTTATTTCACCTTTTTTTGTTAAGTACATACAGTGAAGAAAGTAAGTATTTGAACACCCTGCTATTTTGCAAGTTCTCCCACTTAGAAATCATGGAGGGGTCTGAAATGTTCATGGTAGGTGCATGTCCACTGTGTGAGAGATAATCTAAAAAGAAAAATCCACAAATCACAATTTATGATTTTTTAACAATTTATTTGTGTGATACAGCTGAAAATAAGTATTTGAACACCTGTCTATCAGCTAGAATTTTGACCCTCAAAGACCTGTTATTCTGCTTTTAAATAGTCCAACTACACTCTGCTCATGATTCTAATTTAGTAGCACCTGTTTGAGGTTCT